>WNWK01019726.1:0-37189 GCA_009830355.1 Cherax destructor | reverse complement strand
GGCAAACACCAGGGATTCACTGATATCATTGTATTAACACTCCCCTTTAAGAGGAAAGTGATGGATGTGGCCACAAGTGGTCGAGGAAATATAAAAAACCTTGATGATAACCCATGTGTAACATTTGTGCAACATACTTTCCTTTTTGATACCACTGGTAGTGTCATCCTGCCAGAATGCCCTAAGTAAAGAGAAGCGATTCTGGAACGTGTAATACATATTCAGCAGGTTGGCTGGCTTTGGCTGTCTCTCTGTCTGTATCTGTCTGTTTATATCTATGTCTCTCTCTCACATGTACACATAAGTACAGTTATTATACATAGTGTAAATTACCTAGGATAACCCAAAAATTCCAGGCAAAGTGCTATCTGTACAGTGTTTGTAGATATAAGACATAATAAGCATGAGTGGCAAGTAATACACATTGTCACTTCTGCATCATGTGTAATACCTGTTGGTTTACGAGCCGCTCTCTGAGACAAGCAGATGGAAAGACACACACACACAAGCAGACAGAAAGACCGAGACACGCAGGCAGACAGAAAGACACACACACAAAGGCAAACAGAAAGACAGACACACACACACAAAGGCAGACAGAAAGACAGACACACACACAAAAGCAGACAGAAAGATAGACACACACAGGCAAACAGAAAGACTGAGACACACAGGCAGATAGAAAGACAGACACACACAGGCAGACAGAAAAACACAGGCATACAGAAAGACAGACACACACAGGCAGACAGAAAGACAGACACACACAGGCAGACAGAAAGACAGACACACACAGGCAGAAAGACAGATAAGTAGAGCTAGACAGACAGACAGACATACATGTTTGTGTGTAACAGTGAAAACAAATAAAGCCAGGGTTCCCTGCAGCAGTGCACTATCATCAAGTGTCACTCCACTGCTTACCCTGTCAGCAGTGTAGTGACACTTGTCATAAACAGCATGCTTCAAGAAGTTTCATATATACTCCAGCATGTCTAAAACATTGCTGAGACCTTAAATACTTTGTATACACTATATTTCTAGACAATAATAAATGACCAAGGCAGGTGAAAATGTTCACCTGTCGGTGTGATTGTGACTATTTGAGTACTATTTCAGTACCTAATATTAGTGTCAGAAGAAAGATTGGCTATGAAATCACAAGAACTATTATAAATTGTAATTATCAGAACACAAAAATTATATAAATTAAAATAAAAATGAGAAAAAAGGTATATCGGCAACACTTCTGCAAGCGGCAGGACTCGATGTTGCCGTCAGGTGAACATCCAGTGCCAACTTCACGGTCTTATATCTCGGTAAGTACTGATCCTAAATTTTTTTTTTTTTTTGGTCTTATAACACAGAAAATTGCCCTCTTTAATTTTTTTTTTTTTTTTTCAAAATATTCGGAGTGGTGGGCAAATGAACGTAGATCTACATTTGGACAGTTTAAGGGTTAATATATGAAGTGGTGAAAAAAAATACTAAGAATAAAGCTACCCCAGCAGTGAATTTACAGATGTTCTCCTTAAGACTCCTGAAAGATCTAAATTTTGAGACAAACCGAGTGTAAATAAAAAATGTAGTGTGAAAACAAAAAATTTCACATCTTAACAGAGCATCTGTTTATAAAATGTTAATTGAAATTATAAGTTTGTAATCTCAGTTTTTATATAAATATTTTATCACAAAAAATATATGCCATATACTCTAACATATACTTAATATTCTCACACAGGGGGATAAATTATTATTATAATCAAAAGAAGCGCTAAACCACAAGGGTCATACAGCGCCGTCAGGGTGATAAAAAAAAAATTTAAATGAAGGATAGTTTGAATGATTACAAGAAGTGAATTATCAGCATAGACTGATATTTATTAGCAAACAACCTTAAACAAGGAAGTTTCCAAACTGGCTTCTCTGGTCTTTTAGAGATACTGATCAAGCAGCATACAAGAAAAACTGATCAAGCAGCATACAAGAAAAACTGATCAAGCAGCATACAAGAAAAACTGATCAAGCAGCATACAAGAAAAACTGATCAAGCAGCATGCAAGAAAACATATGCATTTTCCACCTTAGTGTCATGAGAGTGTCCACATTCAAGGTAAATTTACCAGCAAAGATTCATTGTAAAGTGGTGAACAGAACTGCACATTCCCTCTCAAAACATGAAACATTCTTTCTTTCAGCATGAGTATGAGAGTAATGCTTGCTTTGCTCTCCATAGTTCAAGGTAATATCAAAGTGCTCCTCAGATTTTCAGGCTTCATGAATGCATTATCCTGCTATGCAAATTATATATCTTTTACTTAATCTTGACTAAATATATATTTATTATAATGTTAGGTTAATTAAGGATTTTTTTATAATACTGAGTATATGTTAAGCATTCATGTACCCATTTGCCATAGCAAGTGTTGCTTAGTGTTAATGATTACAGTGGACCCCCTTTTTACGTACTGCTCCAAACTCGAACAATTATGTAAGTGTATTTTTGGGGGTCTTAAAGGACTAATCTAATTTACATTATTCCTTATGGGAACAAATTCATTTGGTAACGGCACTTGAACAGCATTCTGGAACGAATTAATTATGTAAACCGGGGGTCAACTGTACATGAAAATATGCATAAGATTTCACATTATACAAATACAAAACTAAGATGTGCATTTCTTTTAACATTGCAAATATACAATCAAGACCAGAGTGCCAAGATAATTGCAACATATGATTTTAGGAAGATTGGTTAATTACCTTTTTTGAACAGTAAAATGTAACTTTTTTTTATTCACTGTTCATATATGTTCCAACACAATTTAAATAAAATAGACACTTTCAAATATTACTAGAGCACAGTTGAGTACCAATGAAAAATCTTTTCTTATTTCAACAAACCGGCTGTATCTCACTGAAGCAGGGTGGCCCAAAAAGAAAAACAAAAGTTTCTCTTTTTAACTTTAGTAATGTATACAGGAGAAGGAGTTACTAGCCCCTTGCTCCCAGCATTTTAGTCGCCTCTTACGACATGCATGGCTTACGGAGGAAGAATCCAATGAAACATAATAATAAAAAGAATTATGTCTCAGTGACCCATGATCCACTCATCATCAGTCAGGTATCCAAGAGTGTTGAGAGTTTGTGTGAGTCAACACATCAACTATGGCATCCATGGTTACTAGTGGTAAAATGAAAATGTAATGCTTAGCTCCAACAAAGGCACAGCTTAACAGGAAAATGTGGATTGTGATAATGTATAGGAATTTGTGTCTATTATTAGTAACAATGATTTAATAATTATGTCTGCAGCCTTATAAGACAGAAGTTACAAGAATCTAATGTGGATTTTCTAAAACATAGCAATGTTCAAATATCGTATTTTTAGGATAGATTTAATATTTTATTTAAACATATTAAATAAATTAAGGCATTCTTTAACAAGTTTAAATATTAGCAAGCATTAATGAAATTTTATAAATAGAATATGCATTTCTTGTCTTTAATTATAACTTCCCTCTCACATGTGACTATTATTTTAACTTCCTTTTTATAAGTTTAATGCTGAAAAAAAAAGTTTAATTATGAATAAAGGACAAGTGTTTCCATTATATCTTTATAACCAGACCTTGTCAGACGCACATTACCTTTTAATTTTGTTTTGTTTTAAACTGAACAGCCGTCTTCCACCAAGACAGACTGATAATATTTTTCCAATATAAAGTAATGAGTGGAGTTGCTTGTAAGGAAGAAATGACTGAACAATTTTCTCCAACTTCATTTTTTTACCTATTAGTATGTCTCATGACAATAAAAACATTTTCAAATGAGCTGAGGTAGGTAACAGTTCTTGGCTTGTAAATAAAGGTAGGAACTCTTAAATCTAACTCTGTAAAACTATTATGCAAATAAAAAAAAAAGTGAGAATGAATGAGTGAGTGAGAGAGAAGAGAAGAGGGGGTGGAGGGAATTCAGATTCAAAAAGAGAACTAGACTACAGATTATTAGATTGAGTGAGAGGTGTAAGACAAGTGCCCTCATAAGTCCATCACAGGTGATCAGAACACAGCAGAGGTTGAGCCAGGTACAACAGAAATTCCTTAAAGGAAGGTGACTTGATACCAGTGAAGGGTTCCTGACCCAAGGAATCAAACCTGATCACCTCCCATTCTCCAGGACAAAAGGGGGTGGTTTTTTCTTTACCTGTAGTATACCCCTCAAGGGGCTCTTCTAGGGAATTGGATCTGTGCTCCAGTTCCCTGCATAAAGCCTGAATACCTGGCAAAGAGCCACTCATAACAGTTTGTTATACACCTCAGAATAAAAAAGTGAGTACAAGTGTATATGATCAGTGTTAGTGAGTGTCTACAGCCCAGTCAGGTGGTAAAGCACGGCCCCAATTTGGATGGAGGCAAGCTTTCACACTATTGGGTGATTTGAATTGCACAATCCAACAGAGCAGTGGGCCCCCTAAATAACCTGCTCCATCCTAAATGCTGGTTTGCTGGTCGAGAGGGCATGCCAATTGGTGTGTGATGAGCGCCAAATAAATTGTAACTTACTCAATGTATACCACAACTGTTATGTATTTAGTGCCTTCCCATGACTATAACAACAACACAATATGGATGAATATGTTAGGGAGGTTAGAAAAAATTTCAGCATGTTTGTATAAACAAGAAAGTTTTGGGTACCATTAAACACAATAAATTTGCAAAGTGTAACTGAAAAATTAGTTCATAGACAGATCTATTCCTACCTCGTCTCACACAATGTACTCAACCCCTGTCAATTTGGATTCAGGACTAACAAGAGCACAAACGATGCTATAACACACATGTTAGAGTTAATATACACCGCACTTGAGAAGAAAGAAGTTCCACTGGGAATCTTCATAGACCTACGCAAAGCATTTGATACAGTCGACCATGATGTATTGCTCACAAAATTAGCGCACTATGGTATTAGGGGGCACCCACTCAACTACCTAAAGTCGTACCTTAGCAACAGAAGCCAGTACGTGTACACAAATGGAGCGAACTCTTCCACACAACAAATTACAGTCGGAGTCCCTCAAGGAAGTGTCCTGGGGCCACTCCTATTCCTCATTTACATAAACGACCTACCGAATGCATCACAACTACTCAAACCCATATTATTTGCAGATGACACAACATATGTCTTCTCTCACCCAAATCCAGTCATATTAGCCAACACTGTTAATGCCGAATTACAGAAAATATCAACATGGATGAAGACAAATAAGCTTACTCTCAATACTGACAAGACCTACTTCATTCAGTTTGGAAACAAAGCTACAAATGTTCCACTTAACATAACGCTCAATGGTTCACCCATCACAAGACTCACAGAGGGAAAATTCCTAGGAATCCACCTTGACAGTAGTCTTAAATTCCAAACACACATACAACAAATTTCCAAGAAAATCTCAAAGACAGTAGGTATATTATCTAAGATACGCTATTATGTGCCACAACCAGCTCTCATTGCACTATATCATTCTCTTATCTACCCTTATCTCACCTATGGAATCTGTGTATGGGGCTCAACATTAAATCACCTTAGACCACTCATAACCCAGCAAAAGGCTGCAGTCAGGATGATGATAAATTCCCACTCTAGACAGCATACTCCACCTATATTCAAAACTTTAAAACTACTCACCGTAAAAAATATTCATACCTATTCATGTGCCTTCTACATACATAAAACTCTACATGCTAATATCAACCCTCCGCTCAAAATTCTCCTCAACAACTTTAATAGGTCCCACGACCACGACACAAGACACAGATCACTATTTGACATACCCAGAGTCCATACTAACCAATGTAAAAATTCTATGCACATAAAGGGAACCAGAATCTGGAATTCATTACCAGTAAATATTAAGTTAACCTTGTCGGAAAATCAATTCAAGACTCTTCTCAAAAATCACCTACTCACCCTATACTAAATACTCATACTGTAACAAACTTTCAAACCCAATGTTATTTTACTTAAGATAATCTCAGTTTTATATTGTCATCCTCCTTAACACTTGTTGCAATTTCATACCATCATATTGTCATTTAAAATAGTATAGTATCATCATTTTGTTAATTTGAAATAAAATATATAACTAGAAGAAACTCAATAAATTTCTCTAGTATTGTTATTTTACTAGTATAGCATCAACATATTGTAACTTGAAATAAAATATACAACTAGAATAAACTCAACCAATTTCTCTAGTATTGTCTTTTATTAGTATGTATAATCATATTGTCATTTGAAATAATATATAACTAGAATAAACTCAATCAATTTCTCTAGTATTAAGATTAAGTACTTAGTGAATAAGTCTTTAGAATAAGCTGCACCTAATGCCATGGCATGCCAGTGGCTCTCCTTGCATTACAGTTTTATAATTGTAACTACCAATAACTATGTATACTTGTAACTTGCATCGAAATAAAAATATTATTATTATTATTATTATTATTATTATTATTAAATATTGGAAGAGATCAAGGCAAAAATACTGAAAAAAAAAACAATATTTCTGAGAAACATTTTGAATACAAAAAATGCTAGTACTATATCTTTATATTTAGGAGTCATACAGTGCCAAGGAAGGAAAGGACAGGTATAATTCCTGATCAAGGCCTACATCAAGGAACTCAGAATGAGAAAGGTCATATACAGTACAGCAGCCAAATAGGAATTGCTTAAGGATCAAACCATTTACAGTATCAAGGAACTCCTAAGGGTAACGACACTAGAAAGCCTTCTGAAACGAAGTTCAGTGGACTCCCGATTCGCATTATTTGTTCAGAATGCTGTGTAATTGGGTTACCGAACAATTTGTTCCTCATATAGGAAAATGTAATATAGATTACGTCCTTTTTAGAACTAATATACAGTGCTACAAAAGCACTTACAAAAATATATTTTACATAATTGTTCAGTTTGGAGCAGTACATAATCCGGGGGTCCACTATATGGCCAAAACTCAGGGAACCACTGTACACAGATGCAGCTTTTACAAATTTTGATGCGAACTTGAAGACCTTAACTCTATTTTGTCCATATCCTCAGGCAGTTCTTAAAAGGCACAAAAATGTCAAGACAATTTATGCAAGAACTGGTTCACCTTCATACCTAGACTATGGAACTTTTTTCTTACCCTCTTTAATACTGGCACTATTAAATGAAAGCACATATTACTGTCTAATTAAACAAAATAATGAATGTTCACTTCAAAGAAGTAAAATGAGTGCACATCCTTTAACCATAATAAAACACTAACATACTCCAGACTATCTTCATTCCAAGGCAGATATAGCCTGCTGTATTAATGTTGAGGGTATACTAACATGGAAAGTAAGACCCTTTCCTGTGCTAGGAGACAGTTACCAACACAGCTGCTGAGGACATCTTCCTCAACAGGGAGTTTCTAACCTCAGTTGATAGTCAGGTAGGTAGGAATGTAAACAAATGTATGTATATGTATGTGTGCGCATGTGCACACTCATATTTATACTTGCCTATTTGTGGTTGTAGGGATGAAGTCTCAGTTCATGGCCCTGCTTCTCAAACTGGTCACTAGTGGGTTCAATTTCTCCTGGCTTGGTGATCTTTGTCATAACTATTCTTAAAGCTATGTATGGATTCTGCCTTTACCACTTTGCTGTGCAGATCATTCCACTTCCTGACCATGAGAATGAAAAAATATTTCCTAAGTAACAAATACACACACACTCAGTCTCACACTCTCCCTTTCTCACAATCTCCCTCTCATTCTCTCTTCCTCTTTCTCCCTCTTTTACACTCTCTTCCTCTCTCTCTCTCC
Organism: Cherax destructor; assembly: GCA_009830355.1. Taxonomy (NCBI): domain Eukaryota; kingdom Metazoa; phylum Arthropoda; class Malacostraca; order Decapoda; family Parastacidae; genus Cherax; species Cherax destructor. Next base: position 29,331 of record WNWK01019726.1, on the reverse strand, counting down.
CTTGTGTACACTCTCTACCTCTCTCCCTCCCCCTCTTACACCCTCTCTACCTCTCTTACATTCACTCTCTTACACACTCCCTCTCTTTCTCTCTCCCTCTCTCTTACACTCTTCCTCTCACTCTCACACTATCACTCTATAGAGAGAGAAATCTAGGGGTAAGCATAGTGCCCAGCCAGAGGCTCACATCAGCTGAATAACCTCTGCAGTCAATGCTTGTCTAGCAAATCTAAGAATACCCTTCAGATTTCTGAAGATTTCATTCTAGGCCCTTTATACAATGTACGTTAGACCCATCTTGGAATATGCAGCACCAGTATGGAACCCGCACATGAAAAAGCATGTTAAAAAGCTAGAGAAAGTGCAGTATGCAACAAGGCTAGTTCCTAAGCTAAGGGGCACGAGCTACGAGGAGAGACTAACAGAGTTGGACCTAACAACATTGGCAGTGGCGGCTCGTCCATAGGAGCTGCAGAGCTGCAGTCCCCCCAGATGCTCACTGCCAGACGTATGACTTCATCAACCTTACGCTAAAATAATTTGCAAGTGACAATGTTGAATAATCAGTTATGGCAGGTAAAGAAGGAATATAAATGTATAAATTCAAGGATTATGTGGAGTAATATAAAGGTTGGATGTGAAAAGTGGGTTATAGTAAGTGTTTATGCAACTGGAGAAGAGAGAAGTGTAGAGGAGAGAGAGAGATTTTGGGAAATGTTGAGTGAGTGTGTGGGGAGTTTTGAACCAAGTGAGAGAGTAATTGTGGTTGGGGATCTTAATGCTAAAGTGGGTAAAAATGTTGTGGAGGGAGTAGTAGGTAAATTTGGGGTGCCAGGGGTAAATGTAAATGGGGAACCATTAATTGAGCTATGTGTAGAAAGAGGTTTGGTAATAAGTAATACATATTTTATGAAAAAGAGGATAAATAAATATACAAGATATGATATAGCACATAAGGAAAGTAGTTTGTTGGATTATGTATTGGTGGATAAAAGGTTGATGGGTAGGCTTCAGGATGTACATGTTTATAGAGGGGCAACAGATATATCAGATCATTATTTGGTTGTAGCTACAGTTAGAGTAAAAGGTAGATGGGACAAAAAGAAAATGGCAACAGCAAGTAAGAGAGAGGTAAAAGTGTATAAACTAAGGGAGGAGGAAGTTAGGGTGAGATATAAGCAACTATTGGCAGAAAGGTGGGCTAGTGCAAGTATGAGTAGTGGGGGGTTGAAGAGAGTTGGGATAGTTTTAAAAATGCAGTATTAGAATGTGAGGCAGAAGTTTGTGGCTATATGAGGGTGGGTGCAGGAGGAAAGAGGAGTGAGTGGTGGAATGAAGAAGTAAAGGGTGTGATAAGAGAGAAAAAGGTAGCTAAAGCTCTCGCTTCACACGGCGAGGGTCTGCGTTCGATTCCCATCGCGGGTAGAAACATTGGGCGTGTTTCTTTTATCTCCATGGGGAAGTGGAACAGAATTCTTCCTCCGTAAGCCATGCGTGTCATAAGAGGCGACTAAAATGCCGGGAGCAAGGGGCTAGTAACCCCTTCTCCTGTATATATTACTAAATGTAAAAGGGAAAACTTTCGTTTTTCATTTTGGGCCACCCCGCTTCGGTGGGAAACGGCCGACGTGTTGAAAGAAAGAAGTGTTAATAGAAGAGCAGAGTATATGGAGAGTAAAAGAAAGGTGAAGAGAGTGGTGAGAGAGTGCAAAAGAAGAGCGGATGAAAGAATGGGAGAGGCTCTGTCAAGAAATTATGCTGAAAACAAGAAAAAATTTTGGAGTGAGATAAACAAGGTAAGAAAGCCTAGGGAACGAATGGATTTGTCAGTTAAAAACAGAGTAGGGGAGTTAGTAGATGGGGAGCTGGAGGTATTGGGTAGATGGCGGGAATATTTTGAGGAACTTTTAAATGTCGATGAAAAAAGGGAGGCGGTAATTTCATGTACTGGCCAGGGAGGTACAACATCGTTTAGGAGTGAAGAAGAGCAGGATGTGAGTGTGGGGGAGGTGCATGAGGCATTACGTAGAATGAAAGGGGGTAAAGCAGCTGGAATTGACGGAATCATGACAGAAATGTTAAAAGCAGGGGGAGATATAGTGCTGGAGTGGTTGGTATTTTTGTTTAATAAATGTATGTATTTAAATAAAGCAAAATTGGATATCACATTGGAGAGAGGGATTATGGAAGAAGTAAATGTTTTCAGATATTTGGGAGTTGACGTGTCAGCGGATGGGTTTATGAAGGATGAGGTTAACCATAGAATTGATGAAGGAAAAAAGGTGAGTGGTGCATTGAGGTATCTGTGGAGACAAAAAACGTTATCCATGGAGGCAAAGAAGGGAATGTACGAAAGTATAGTGGTACCAACACTCTTATATGGGTGTGAAGCATGGGTTGCAAATGCTGCAGCGAGGAGGAGGCTGGAGGCAGTGGAGATGTCCTGTCTAAGGGCAATGTGTGGTGTAAATATTATGCAGAAAATTCGGAATGTGGAAATTAGGAGAAGGTGTGGAGTTACTAAAAGTATTTGTCAGAGGGCTGAAGAGGGGTTGTTGAGGTGGTTTGGTCATTTAGAGAGAATGGATCAAAGTAGAATGACTTGGAGAGCGTATAAATCTGTAGGGGAAGGAAGGCGGGGTAGGGGTCGTCCTAGAAAAGGTTGGAGGGAAGGGGTAAAGGAGGTTTTGTGGGCGAGGGGCTTGGACTTCCAGCAAGCATGTGTGAGCGTGTTAGGTAGGAGTGAATGGAGACGAATGGTTTTTGGGACATAACGATCTGTTGGAGTGTGAGCAGGGTAACATTTTGTGAAGGGATTCAGGGAAACCAGTTAATTGATTTAATTGGACTTGAGTCCTGGAAATGGGAAGTACAATGCCTGCACTTTAAAGGAGGGGTCTGAGATAGTGACAGCTGGGAGGGACTTTTCTCAGCTGTCGTATCTGAGCTCCTCTGCAAAGACAGTGATTATGTATGAGTGTGGTGAAAGTGTTGAATGATGATGAAAGTATTTTCTTTTTGAGGATTTTCTTTCTTTTTGGGTCACCCTGCCTCGGCGGGAGACGGCCGACTTGTTGAAAAAAAAAAAAAAAAATGTATGAAAGAGGGGAAGGTACCTAGGGATTGGCAGAGAGCATGTATAGTTCCTTTATATAAAGGGAAGAGGGATAAAAGAGAGTGTAAAAATTATAGGGGAATAAGTTTACTGAGTATACCAGGTAAAGTGTATGGCAGGGTTATTATTGAAAGAATTAGAGGTAAGACAGAGAGTAGGATTGCAGATGAGCAAGGAGGCTTTAGAGTGGGTAGGGGATGTGTAGATCAAGTGTTTACAGTGAAGAATATATGTGAACAGTATTTAGATAAAGGTAGAGAAGTTTTTATTGCATTTATGGATTTAGAAAAGGCATATGATAGAGTGGATAGGGGAGCAATGTGGCAAATGTTGCAAGTGTATGGAATAGGTAGTAAGTTACTGAAGGCTGTAAAGAGTTTTTATGAGGATAGTGAGGCTCAGGTTAGGGTGTGTAGGAGAGAGGAGATTACTTCCGGTAAAAGTAGGTCTTAGACAGGGATGTGTAATGTCACCATGGTTGTTTAATATATTTATAGATGGGGTTGTAAAAGAAGTAAATGCTAGGGTGTTGAGGAGAGGGATGGGATTAAATTATGGAGAATTAAATGCAAAATAGGAGTTGACACAATTACTTTTTGCTGATGATACTGTGCTTATGGGAGATTCTAAAGAAAAGTTGCAAAGGTTAGTGGACGAGTTTGGGAGAGTGTGTAAAGGTAGAAAGTTAAAAGTGAACATAGATAAGAGTAAGGTGATGAGGGTATCAAACGATTTAAATAAAGAAAAATTGGATATCACATTGGAGAGAGGGATTATGGAAGAAGTAAATGTTTTCAGATATTTGGGAGTTGACGTGTCAGCGGATGGGTTTATGAAGGATGAGGTTAACCACAGAATTGATGAAGGAAAAAAGGTGAGTGGTGCGTTGAGGTATCTGTGGAGACAAAAAACATTATCCATGGAGGCAAAGAAGGGAATGTACGAAAGTATAGTGGTACCAACACTCTTGTATGGGTGTAAAGCATGGGTTGCATATGCTGCAGCGAGGAGGAGGTTGGAGGCAGTGGAGATGTCCTGTCTAAGGGCAATGTGTGGTGTAAATATTATGCAGAAAATTCGGAATGTGGAAATTAGGAGAAGGTGTGGAGTTACTAAAAGTATTTGTCAGAGGGCTGAAGAGGGGTTGTTGAGGTGGTTTGGTCATTTAGAGAGAATGGATCAAAGTAGAATGACTTGGAGAGCGTATAAATCTGTAGGGGAAGGAAAGCGGGGTAGGGGTCGTCCTAGAAAAGGTTGGAGGGAAGGGGTAAAGGAGGTATTGTGGGCGAGGGGCTTGGACTTCCAGCAAGCATGTGTGAGCGTGTTAGATAGGAGTGAATGGAGATGAATGGTTTTTGGGACATGACGATCTGTTGGAGTGTGAGCAGGGTAACATTTTGTGAAGGGATTCAGGGAAACCAGTTAATTGATTTAGTTGGACTTGAGTCCTGGAAATGGGAAGTACAATGCCTGCACTTTAAAGGAGGGGTCTGGGATAGTGACAGCTGGGAGGGACAATTCTCAGCTGTCGTATCTGAGCTCCTCTGCAAAGACAGTGATTATGTATGAGTGTGGTGAAAGTGTTGAATGATGATGAAAGTATTTTCTTTTTGGGGATTTTCTTTCTTTTTGGGTCACCCTGCCTCGGTGGGAGACGGCCGACTTGTTGAAAAAAAAAATATATATTACAGGAAAAATCTGTTGTATGTTGTTTTCAATGTATTTATAAGCGAATTTTTTATTTTTTTTGTGGAAACGAGTTAAAAAATTATTAAAAATAAAAGTTTGATGTGGTACAATAGTATAGGCTTGCAGTCACGCAGTCCCCCCACTCTATTTGTTGATGAGCTGCCACTGAACATTGGTAGACTGAAGAACCAGGGAGGACATGATATTAACATGTAAAATACTCAGGAGAAATGATAAGGTAGACAGAGAAAGGCAGTCTGAGAGGTGAGAAATGGGAACACGGGGGTAACACTGGAAGTTGAACCACAGGGTTGGTTGGAAAGTGGTATGATCTTGGTGAGGAAGTGGTGGAGGCACGCTCCATATATAGTTTTAAGAGCAAGTACTATAGGTCCCTTGAGACTAAGAGGGAGTGAATCCAGAGAGTGGCACATTAAGAGGTGAAACAAGGTTTTGAGAATCAGCCCCTGCAACCATAAACACCTGAGTACAGTGGACCCCCAGTTTACGTAATTAATTCGTTCCAGAATGCTGTTCAAGTGCCATTACCAAATGAATTTGTTCCCATAAGGAATAATGTAAATTAGATTAGTCCTTTTAGACCCCCAAAAATACACTTATAAAAGCACTTACAAAAATACACTTACATAATTGTTCAAGTTTGGAGCAGTATGTAAACCAGGGGTCCACTGTACATGCATATGTAAACACACAAATGTTTGTATGTGTGCTTGTTAGTTTATTCAGAGGGTGTAGTAATGTTCAATAATTGTGTTTTTTACACATCTGTCTCTTCAAGCTCCATTTGTTTCCAAAATTGAGCAAGCCTGGAGCACCAAATTTTCCAATAGTGTTCACACTGTTCCTTTTTAAGTACATGAGTATGAGCTGGTAATCCAGTTTCATAAGCCACAACCACCAAAGCTGACTCCAACTGGAAAATAAAAATATGTATGAAAGTATATAATATGCATAATCTTAAGGATTTTGTATATACTGTATTCTAAAAATGCTTTGTCATGCTGGGTTGCAAGAGCACCAAAGAATATTTTGCAAAAAGTGTATGAATAAATGTTTGCAAAGCAAACATTTATTCATACACTTTTTGTCTGTAAATAAAACTCAGCTCAAAGTGGAACATCACCTATAAATAAAGCTCTACTTAGGGCAAAACATCACCTGTAAAAAAACTTTCCTTAGAGCATAAGAAAGAAGGAACACTGTAGCAGGCCTACTGGCCCATGCGAGGCAGGTCCAAGTCTCCAACCAGCTTAAGCCAATGCCCTGACCCAGCCAGGTCAGGTTACATTCACTTAAGGAAGGAGCGCTGCATCTGACCTAGTAGGATAAGCTAGTCATGACCAACTCACACCCACCCGCACCCCACCTGGAAATAACCCTCTCCAGGTAGTCAGGTCACTTCCACTTAAGGAATTAGTACTACATCCGACCTAGTAGCACAAGCAAATCAGGTCTAACTCACACCCACTCATGTATTTATCTAACCTATTTTTAAAACTACACAACGTCTTAGCTTCTATGACGGTACTCGGGAGTTTGTTTCACTCATCCACAACTCTATTACCAAACCAGTGCTTTCCTATATCCTTCCTGAATCTGAACTTTTCCAACTTGAAACCATTGCTGCGAGTCCTGTCTTGGCTAGATATTTTCAGTATGCTATTTACATCCCCTTTGTTTATTCCTGTTTTCCATTTATACACCTCAATCATATCCTCCCTAATTCTACGCCTTTCTAGAGAGTGCAGATTCAAGGCCCTCAGTCTATCCTCATAGGGAAGATTTCTGATACAGTGGACCCTCAGTTAAAGGCCCTAATCCGTTCCAGAAGCTTGGCCTTAAACCGAAATGGCCTTTAACCGAAATAATATTCCCCATAAGAATTAATGTAAATACAATTAATCCATTCCAGACAAAAATATTCAAAAAAATAAAAATTAACAATTAAATCAGTATTACATACCTTTATTGAACACTAAATCTGGCTTCTGAAAGATAGGGAGGAGGAAAGAGAAAGGAGTTAGTGTTTGTAAGGGTTATCCCCCTCCATAAGGACTTCAGGTAGCAAAGCTCTCTCTGTGGTCTTTTAATGCCACTAGGATCAGCTTGAGAGTCACTCCACCAACTACACTCCCTGCATGCCTGCTACACTCCCTGCATGCCTGCTACACTCCCTGCATGCCTGCTACACTCCCTGCATGTCTGCTACACTCCCTGCATGCCTGCTACTCTCCTTGCCTCTATGCCTGCCTGCCTTGAATTCTATCATGTTTCTCACTTTCTTTACCAAAGGAACTTTACTAAGAACTTTCCTTGGGGCCATGGTGACTTATTTTGCAGTTGCACTTGATAAATAACCACCAAAAACAATGGATTATAGCAAAATGTTTGGATGAATGAGCAGAAGCTTCCTCACGCACCGAGAGACACAGGCAAACTGAAGCACAAGCGGCCCCAGCCGGTGGACGGACGCATCCCATACGGCCTCTAACTGGGAGCCGAAAAACCGGCCTCTAACCGAAAAACGGCCTCTAACCAGGAGTCGAAAAACCGGCCTTTAACCGAGGGTCCACTGTACATGGGATCAACTTTGTCATCCTCCTCTGTACTTTTTCCAGTGCATTTATATCCATTCTGTAATACAGTGACCAGAACTGTGCAACATAATCTAAATGAGGCCTAACCAAAGATATATAGAGTTGAAGAACAACCTGAGGACTTCTATTATTTATACAGTGGACCCTCGCTATTCGAACACTCCAAAACTCACCCTTTTATGTTAAGTTTATTATTGTAAGTGCTTTTATAAGTGTATTTTTGGGGGTCTGAAATGGACTAATCTAATTACATCATTCCTTATGGGAATAAATTTGTTTGGTAACAGTACTTGAACAGCATTCTGGAATGAGGGTGAGCTTTGGAGCGTTCGAATAGTGAGGGTCCACTGTACTTCTAGATATGAAGCCAAGGATTCTGTTAGCTTTATTGCAAACACTTATGCACTGTTGTCTTGGTTTAAGATTACTACTAACCAGAACTCCTAAATCCTTCTCGCAATCACAAGTAATAAGATCTACATTATTCAGTTTATATGTGGCATGGTTATTGCCCTGCCCAACATTTAGAACTTTGCATTTGTCTACATTAAACTGCATCTGCCACTTCTCCGACAACTGCATCAGTTTATTAAATCATCCTGGAGTGCTCTAATGTCCTCATTAGAATGAATTGGACGGCCTATTTTGGTGTCATCAGCAAATTTGCTTATGTTGCTATTTATTCCCTCATCTATGTCGTTTATGTAAATTGTAAACAACGGGGAGCTAAAAACTGACCCCTTTGGAACACCGCTTGAGACGTGCCCCCACTCTGATTTCTCTCCATTTATGCAAACTCTCTCCTGCCTATTTGTCAACCATGCCTCTATCCAGGAAAAAAATTCACCTCCTATTCCGTGTGCCTTAAGTTTCCTCAGTAGCCTCTGATGTGGAACTTTATCGAAAGCCTTACTGAAGTCCATATACACAATATCATATTCATTAACATGATCTACCTCCTCAAACACCTTAGTGAAAAAAGTTAGTAAATTCGTAAGACAGGAACACCCCTTAGTAAAACCGTGTTGAGATTCATTAATCAATTTATGCTTTTCAAGATGGCTACGAATTGCCTTGGCAATTATTGATTCCATAAATTTACCAACTATGGAGGTAAGGCTTATTGGTTTATAGTTCGAAGCTAAGGACCTGTCACCTGCCTTGAAAATAGGTATTACATTTGCCCTTTTCCACTTGTCTGGCACTATGCCAGTTTGTAGTTTTGTTATTTATGGATAATACCTGCACCCATTTTAGTACTTATACCAAAATGGATAATACCTGCATCCATGCCAGTACCTATAGCAAGATGGGTAAGGTTAATGTAACTTCCTGATGGAGACATGCATCCATACAGGTACCTACAGAGAGATGGATAAGGTTAATTCCCTATTTCCACTAGGTGGGAGAATCCAAATTTGATGAGCAGTGCAATGATAATTTGGCATGAGGTTTTGTAATGCAGTTTGAATTATTATTCCTTGTTAAAAATAGTGTAAAACAAAATGAAACAAAGTTAAAAAAAAAAAAATTAAATAAACTATTATTCATATTTAGATTTGTCATTACCTTGAATGGGTCAGCTGTGGGTGCACCAGCCTCAATACTTGCAGGAGAAAGTATCAATCTAATACAGAGCACACTGGTCCATTTCAAACTACACTAAATACTAAATACCTTCGCACATATGGTAATTCAAAATAACATCTATTACCCTCAAAAATATAATTTTTTGTCATCATACCTCAAGGATTATATAATACCAGTTCTTTTGAATATGAACAATTGCTCAATTTTGTTACCCTAGGTTAGAAAAGCTTTATGCATACAATAAATTTTGTAATTTCACTTTAGCTACCTTGTATAGAAGAGACAAACACTTTAATTAAGATAAATGTTTACTTACATGATAAGGAAGTTTATAATTGCTATCAAAATTAAGAGCTCCCAAATAAGCTACAACTTGAAGTGGATCATCAAACATAGACTTCAAGGAGAGTTTTGGTTTACTAGAGGTCTTCCATTCAATTAACATTGGTGTTCCTCTGCAAATGAACACAAATGACATTAGTCTAAAGTCTAAAATACAACAGCGAACAGTGTCCTTTTCCTGCCTGCAATCATACAAACATAACTTCTTGTTCCTAAATTCATTTTCATAAATATACCTGGTTTACCCAAGTGACAGAAAGAGTGGGACCAGAAGCTTCCTCATACTCAATTAAAATAAGTGATTTACAAACATATTCAGGACCCAAAATCTTTACCAATGCCATTAAAGTCTTATCAGTATGGCAACCATCCCAGGAGGTACTACAATACTGTACTGTCAAATGTGTCAAATGAAAACCTATTACAATTTTTGCTGTCTGGCATGATGGTTGATCTCTTTCTACCTCAAGAACATGTAGATGATAGGTGAATGTTACAAGTTTATACTATGTATTTACACTCAGAAATACACATATCTTTATTTTTCCAATATACAGTGGTACCTCGAGTTACGATATTTTTTCGTTCGAGAATGCTGTTCAAGTGCCATTACCAAACGAATTTATCCCCATAAGGAATAATGTAAAATAGACTAGTCCTTTTACACCCCCAAAAATATACTTACAAAAGCATTTAAAAAAATAAACTTACATAAAAGGGCGATTTTGGGGACCATCGTAACTCGAGGTACCACTGTACTTCCAATATACAGTTGACCCCCGAGTTTCGTAAAAACTTCACTCCTGAAGTCTGCTCAAGTGCCATTACCGAACGAATTTTCTCCCTTAAGGAAAAATTTCACATAGGTTAGTCTATTTCAGACCCCCAAAAATACTTTTCCACAAGCACTTACAATATTATACTTACATAAATGTACGATTTCCAGGGTTTACGAAACTCGGGGGTCCACTGTACTTCTTGAAAGTGAACACAGATAAGAGTAAGAAGATGAGGGTATCAAATTATTTTGATAAAGAAAAACTGGATATTACATTGGAGGGAGGAAGTATGGAAGAAGTGAATGTGTTCAGATACAGTGGAACCTCGGTACTCAAACAGCTCCATACTCGAACAATTCAGTATTCGAACATTTTGTTCAGTAAACAAATCGCTCGGTAGTTGACCGTTTGCTCGGCACTCAACAAAACAAACACAACATGACAGAACTTTGCTGTAAACTATTTCGTGTTTCCTCACATTTTTTTGTGTTTTTGTATATATTTGTTTAATAAGTCACCATGGGGCCTAAGAGGGTTAGTGATAACAGCCAACCAAAAAGAAAATTGATTGGAAAAATTTTGTTAGGTACTCGGACAGATCAGCACTCGAACAGCCTTCTGGAACAAATTAAGTTCAAGGGCCGAGGTTCCACTGTATTTGGGAGTTGACTTGTCAACAGATTGGTTTATGAAGGACGAGGTTAACCATAGAACTGATAAAGAAAAAAAGGTGAGTGGTGCTTTGAGGTATCTATGGAGACAAAAAACGTTAACCAAAGAGGCAAAGAAGGGAATGTACGAGAGTATAGTGATACCAACACTCTTACATGGGTGTGAAGAACTGGTTGTAAATGCTGCAGCAAGGAGGAGGCTGGAGGCAGTCAAGATGTCATGTCTAAGGGCAATGTGTGGTGTAAATATTATGCAGAGAATTCGTAGTGTCTGAGGGCAATGTGTGGTATGAATATAAAGCAGAAAATTCGTAGTTTAGAAATTAGGAGGAGGTGCGAGATTACCAAAACTATTATTCAGAGGGCTGAGGAGGGGTTGTTGAGGTGGTTCGGACATGTAGAGAGGAAGGAACAATATAGAATGACTTCAGGAGTGTATAAATCTGTATACATGTATACGCTCATGCAAGCATGCATGAGCGTATTTGATAGGAGTGAATGGAGACAAATGGTTTTTAGTACTTGACATGCTGTTGGAGTGTGAGCAAAGTAACATTTATGAGAGGATTCAGGGAAACCGGTAGGCCGGACTTGAGTCCTGGAGATGGGAAGTACAGTGTCTGCACTCTGAAGGAGGGGTGTAAATGTTGCAGTTTTATAACTGTAGTGTAAGCACACCTCTTGCAAGACAGTAATGGAGTGAACCAACTCACTCTCCACCGCCTCAAAATATGATTGCTCACTGTGTTACGCCCCTAGCCTCAGAATCGCGAAACATGCTATGATTATATGCCGGGCAGAGGGAAAACATTACGTTTTCTCTGGTCCAGCACCAAAGAAAATGTGTATGAATCTGCATTTGGCCTAGTCACTCCACTTTTGTTTACAATTCTTGGCATGAATTATTCATTCATTACTTCTCCCTTCGTCTATGATGGCATCTAAAGGTAGTTGTTAGAAATTATTAAATTCCAGGTAGATCTGTCTGTGACTTGATAAAGCCCACTGTGTGGGCGAAACGTTGTCAATAAAGGATCACATTATACTGCTTATGTGTTTATTTTTCCATTGTGTCGGTATTTTATACCATTTATTTCCACGACATATTATACCACCACTCACCACCCTCACTGCCTTGTCAACACCCATGGGGTCCCATGCTCTTCTTCTCCACAGTCCTTCCTACCTACTTACATGCCTACTTACGTACCTACTTGCTTACCTACTTATGTACCTACTTACCTACTTGCTTACCTACTTACTTACCTACTTGCTTACCTACTTACTTACCTACTTGTTTACCTACTTACTTACCTACTTGCTTACCTACTTACTTACCTACTTGCTTACCTACTTACCTACTTGCTTACCTACTAGCTTACCTACTTATGTACCTACTTACCTACTTGCTTACCTACTTACTTACCTACTTGCTTACCTACTTACTTACCTACTTGCTTACCTACTTGCTTATCTACTTGCCTACCTACTTACTTGCCTACCTACTTACCTATCAACCTATTGCTATTGTTCTATGATATATATACACATATACAGTGGTACCTCGACTTACGATGGTCCCCAAACTCACCCTTTTATGTAAGTTTATTTTTTTAAATGCTTTTGTAAGTGTAATTTTGGGGGTCTAAAAGGACTAGTCTATTTTACAACATTTCTTAAGGAGATAAATTCGTTTGGTAATGGCACTTGAACAGCATTCTGGAATGAAAAAATATCGTAAGTCGAGGTACCACTGTATAATGACTGGACACTTTCCATCAACTTCACTTAGCGCTTGAAGCTGTGTGTGTGTGGACATCTAAATTTGCTGAGTCAGGGTAAGGTAGCTGTCAAAATGACATATTACACCATTACTCACCACTCTCACTGCTGTCAACTTGTCAACACAAAAGGGGACCCATGCCTTCTTCCCCACAACCTCCTTCCTAGCTTCCTTTCTTCCTTCATTCCTTCCTTTCTTACTTATTTCCTTCCTTCCTTCCTCTCATCTCTTCCTTCCTGCCTTCCTTTCTTCCTTCATTTATTCCTTCCTTTTTTTCTTCCTTCCTTTGTTCCTTCCTTCCTCTCATCTCTCCTTCCTTTCTTTCTTTCTTCTTTCCTTCCTTTCTTTCCTCCTTCCTTCTTTCCTTCCTTCCTCTTATCTCTTCTTTCCTTCCTTTCATCTCTTTCCTTCCTTCCTCTCATCTCTTCCTTCCTTCCTTCCTTCTGGTATCCTGGGCATTGCTTTCAGTCACAAACTCCTCAAAACCATGAAATTCATCTTCAGAGACACTTCCATCTGTGTTAGAGCTATCACTGGGGAAGAGAAGAGTCTGGTATTTCTTACCGCTAGGCATGCTGAACATGGACTACTGAAATGGCGTTCCCACAATGCACCACTGGCTGCCCGATTTTGTTTATACTGCGCACACTGACCACACAGACCCATTCTCTCACATGTGGGCCTACCAGCTTTCTCCTACTTGATTTGAGGCCGCTAGAATTTAGGCGTATAGATACGTCCGAAACAGTGGCTCGTAAGATGTATATATACGACCGAAACAGTCAAAGGGTTAAAGCAAGGGACAAGTCGTTACCATCAAATTACCACCCAATAAGCCTAACCTCAATTGTAGGCAAATTATTAGTCAATTATAGCTGATAATATAAGAAGCCATCTTGATATGCATAATTTGATTAATGATACTCAGCATGGATTACGAGGGGCCGTTCCTGCCTAACTAATTTACTAACTTTCTTCAGTACAGCTTTTGAGGCCGTTGATCACGATAAAGAATTCAAAATTGTTTATTTGGATTTTAGTAAGGCTTTAGATAGAGTACCACATCACAGACTCTTAAAGAAAGAGGCAGCTCATGGCATTGAGGGAAAAGTGCTGTCATAGATCGAGTCATGGCTCACAAATAGAAAGCAGAGTGTGCATAAATGTGGTTAAGTCTGAGTGAGGATCTGTAACAAGTGGCATTCCACAGGGATCAGTTTCAGGCCCGTTGTTGTTTATAATATATATCACTGACCTTGATGAGAGAATTACTAATGATACGAGCAAATTCGCTGATGACACAGGTATATGTAGGTAGGATAATCAATTCAAACATAGATGTCACAGAACTTCAGGAGGATTTAGACAAACTCAATTCGTGATCAGAAAAGTGGCAGATGCAGTTCAATGTAGATAAGTGCAAAGTTCTAAAGCTTGGGAATATTCATAACCCTAGCTCCTATCAACTTAATAATGTAGATCTTAGCCATACAGAATGCGAAAAGGACTTGGGGGTTATGGTAAGCAGCAAACTTAAACCAAGACAGCAATGCCTAAGCATGCATAATAAGGCTAATAGATTATTAGGATTTACATGTATATCAAGAAGTGTAGGCAACAGAAGTCCAGGGGTTATACTACAGCTTTATACATCATTAGTAAGGCCTCACCTAGATTACGCAGCTCAGTTCTGGTCTCCATATTACAGAATGGATATAAATTCGTTTGAAAACATTCAGCGAAGAATGACAAAATTAATTCATAGCATTAGAAATCTTCTGTATGAAGAAAGATTGAAGTCCCTTAAATTACATTCACTTGTAAGATGCAGAATGAGGGTAGACATGATCGAAGTGTATAAGTGGAAGATGGGTATTAACAAAGGGGATACAAATAAGGTTTGAGGATATCTCTCCAAGAAAGAACCCACAACAATGGATTCAAATTAGATAAGTTTAGATTTAGAAAGGATATAGGAAAGTATTGGTTTGGAAATAGGGTAGTTGATGAGTGGAACAGTCTGCCTAGTACGGTTATTGAAGCTAAAACCTTGAGTAGTTTCAAAATTAGGTTGGATAAATACATGAGTGAGATGGGTTGAATTTGAGTGGGACTTGCACATGAGTTAGTAGATTTATCAGAGCTTATTGTTAGGGTAGAACTAAAGTGGGTTGGGCAAATATTCTGTTAGTGGGTTGGATTTGTGAAGGACCTGCCCAGTATGGGCCAACAGGCCTACTGCAGTGTTCCTCCTATCTTATGTTCTTATGTCCCTGTCTGTGTGGCATGGGAGGTTGGTCATGCCTGGGTGTGGTGTTAGAGGATCATGGTGAGGCTATTGCAATAATTAAATAGTAATGACTGGCTAAAAATACTATTCTGTTCTACTACACCTCCGAGCAACATCCAATATCTCAAAAGTTTTGTTATGACAAACAACACTGATCCTGATTATTTCAGTTTTAACACATCCTACCATATTATGAACACAAAATATACTGCTTATAGATTTTTATTACAGTACAATGGACCCTCGGTTTTTGTTCACCTCCAAACTCAAACAATTATGTAAATGTATTTTTGTAAGTGTATTTTTGGGGTTCTGAAACGACTAATCTAATTTACATTTGTCCTTATGGGAACAAATTCGTTTGGTAATGGCACTTAAACAGCATTCTGGAAAGAATTTTCAACGAAAACTGAGGGTCCACTGTATACTTTCATTCTGAACTTTAGAGTATTCACTCCTCAAACAGCCAATACCTCTTGTGAGAGCTTACCTGTAAGACCCAACACAGTCCACAGCTCCCTGGTAGTAGAGATATGGGTGGATTAAGCGACTCTCCAACACGTTGACATCAGCCACATTTGGCAAAATTTGCTTGAGACTTGTCCAAAAGCCTTGTAATGTTGGCAAATCTTCAATAATTGGAGACTGACCACTAAGTTCTGACTGAATACAACTATGGACAACATTCCACGGTTTAGCAAACCTATAAGAAGGAAAATATGTAAAATCATGTATTATTTTATTCACGAGTGCAACTTTTTTTCTGGAATATGTAACCTTCAGTTTAACGGATGACAGATTTATGTATATAATTTACAAAGCATCAGACACATCTGGTTATTCAGTGCCTTGAATACATACAGAAAGCTGACAACTTTAATTTCCTATTAACATTATGAGCTTGTTGCTACCTTGACCAAATTACTGTTATTATATAAATTGTAATGAAGGGGCAATCAAAACAATTTGTCAATTACAGTGGACCCCCGGTTTTCATAATTTATTCGTTCCAGAATGCTGTTCAAGTGCCATTACTAAACGAATTTATTCCCATAAGGAATAATGTAAATAAGACTAGTCCTTTTAGACCCCCAAAAATACACTTACAAAAGCACTTACAAAAATACACTTACATAACTGTTCGAGTTTGGAGCATAATGAACACCGGGGGTCCACTGTATTTATATTCCACAAACAATATTCAAAATTTATTCTATGTCATTAACCTCAAATCAAATAAAGTTTACCCATAAGGGGAAAAATATGTTAGGTTCTTGATGAAAATTAGGCACGTGCAACATCTGGGTATCTTTACTGTAGAAGTTTCACCATCCAGTGGCTTTATCAATACAGATTCTAGGACAAAACTTGAAGACAGTAGAAATATATACAAAAGATGAGGTAATCAGTCCCTCAGCCTTGGAGTTGGTGTGAAGAGCACCATTGTAGAAGAGATTCTGGAGCATAGGCAAGGAGGCTGGCGCTTAAATAGGCGTCAATAGATAGGGATGGGTAGCAGACGAGGGCATAGTCACTGGTAGGCGGGATTTCCCAGTGGAAGTACATAGGTCATACCCAAGAGTTAGGTTAGTGGTAGTAGTTGCAGTAGCTGTGAAGAAGGTTATGTAGATGTCTTCTGAACAAAGATTCCATGATGTTGCAGTGTCTGACAAGTTGTACATGAATGGTATACAATACCAACAAGATGTAGACGTTTCGCCATCCAGTGGCTTTATCAATACAGATTCTAGGACAAAACTTGAAGACAGTAGAAATATACAGTGGAACCCTGAGTTTTGGCCGTAATCCGTTCCAGGAGCTAGGCCTAAAGTCGAAGCGGCCGAAAGTCGAAGCAATATTTCCCATAAGAAATAATGGAAATACAATTAATCCGTTCCAGACACCTAAAAATATTCACAAAAAATACATTTTTTAAAGAATAACTATAGTTTTACATACACAAAACAATTATAAATATATATAAAGTAATAAATTTATAATTAAACATTTAAATAAATATTTAAAATAACATTTACTTACCTTTATTGAAGAGACTTGCTGGCATCTGGAAGACAGGGAGGAGGAGAGGGAAGGGAGCACTCATTGTTTGGAAGGAATATCCCTCTAAATAAGAACTTCAGGTAACAAGTCCCTCTCTGGGGTTACTTCCCTTTGTCTTTTAATGCCACTAGGACCAGCTCGAGAGTCACTAGACCCCTGTCGCACAAAATAACTGTCAAGAGTGCTCTGTTTCTGGCGTCTCTTTAAGATGTCCCTAAAATGGGACATTGTTTTGTCACTAAACATGTTGCAGACATGGGTTGTTTCAGCTTGCTCAGGGTGGTATTTCTCCACGAAGCTTTGCAGCTTATTCCACATTCCACACATGTCCTTAACCCGTAAACGGTCCACACATATATATGTTAGTACCGCTACTGCCCCAAGCGTATATTTACGTTTTATTTTTCCTGCCTCCAAATTTGGCACGATTGGCCTTAGATGCCTGGTCAGCATAGAATACGCCTTAGCCCTTGGTGTGCGCTGTATTAAAAAAATCTGGGACCACTTAGTACCTTGTGGGAGGACCAGTTCAATTAAGCGCCAGCTTGAGCAAATATAGTGGCAAACACATGGGATTCACTGATGTCATGTAGTACAGTGGTACCCCGACTTACGATGGTCCCCAAACACACCCTTTTATGTAAGTTGATTTTTTTAAATGCTTTTGTAAGTGTAATTTTGGGGGTCTAAAAGGACTAGTCTATTTTACATCATTTCTTATGGAGATAAATTCGTTTGGTAATGGCACTTGAACAGCATTCTGGAATGAAAAAATATCGTAAGTCGGGGTACCACTGTATTAACTCTCCCATTTTAAGTGGAAAGTGATGTTGACCTCGAGTTTAGTGGTTCTGAGGTGGATATGACCATAAGTGGTCGAGGAAATATCAAAAACCTTGATAATAACCCATGTGCAACATTCTTTCAGAATGTCTTATAACCTATGCATGTCTATCTTTGTCTGTCTGTCTCTGTCTATCTCTGTCTCACAGGTACACAAATACAATTATACATAATGTAAATTTCTTAGGATAAGCCAAAAAATCCAGACAAAGTGCTTGTAGATATGTGTAAACATGACTGGCAAATACGTATTTACACTTGCTCAGGAACCAGATTTGTTGGTTCAGGAGTGGATCTCTCTGAGACAGGAGAGCTAGATGTTAGATGGACAGACAGAGAGCTTGACAGACAGGCAGATAGACAGAGAGCTTGACAGATAGAGAGCTTGACAGATAGAGAGCTTGACAGATAGAGCTTGACAGACAGACACAGAGCTTGCCAGACAGACAGATAGAGAGCTTGACAGACACAGACAGAGAGCTTGACAGACAGACAGATAAACAGAGATTTTAGATTTTGCCACCAAAGTGGCTAGTTTATTGTGCACCCATATCCATCCTGTGGACGGTAGCACAAGAGCATAGACAGAGAGCTTGGCAAACACATATAGACAGAGAGCTTGGCAGACAGATAGACAGAGTTTGATAGACAGATAGACAGACAGATATGTTTGTGTAACAGTGAAAACAGAGGGGGATGCTCATCAAATGTCACCCTTTATCTTATCTTATCACGGCACCCTCGTGTACACTCATCATATGTCACCAATTATCTTCTCTTATCTTGTCACTGTCAGCATTGGACTGACTTGTCTTACATTGTGCTTGAAGGGAACTTATTATTTCTTATTCTTCTTATTATTATTTTCATTATTCATATTATTATTCCTATTATTATTATATACTCCCACGTATCCAAAACATTGCTGGGACCTATAAATGCTTTGTATATATTCCTAGACAATAGTAAATGACCAAAACAGGTGTAAATGTCCACCTGCCAGTGTGTTTGTGACAATTTGAGTATGTACAATTTCAGTACCTAATATTATTGTTAGAACAAAGAACTACTGTAAATTGTAATTATCAGAACATAAAAATTATATAAAATAATATAAAAACGAGAAAAAAAAAGGTATATCGGCAACACTTCTGCAAGCGGCAGGACTCGATGTTGCCGTCAGGTGAGCATTCAGTGCCAAATTCTCGGCCTCATATATTGGTAAGTACTGAGCCTAATTTTTTTTTTTATGCTATAACACTTAGAAAAATGTGCTCTTTATTTCTATAAAAACATTTTTTTTTTTTTCAAAATATTCGGGGCACTGGGGTAGTAAACTTATACAGTGGACCCCCGCCTAACGAGCACCCCGTAAATCGTACAATTATGTAAGTATAATATTGTAAGTGCTTGTGGAAGTGTATTCTTGGGGGTCTGAAATAGACTAACCTACGAGACATTATTTCTTAAGGAAGTAAATTCGTTCAGTAATGGCACTTGAGCAGGCTTCTGGAATGAATTTTGCTCGTTAGGCGGGGGTCCACTGTATATACGTTTGGACCGTTTACGGGTTAAGCACTGAAGAACACACCTCCTTGGCTTGATGCTGTTCCAGATGAAGCTCTTGCAGCTCGTCAGTGGTTAGCTCTTCACTGTGGTCCTGCACCAACTCTTCCACATCCTCGCCACTCACCTCCAACCCCAGGGACTTGCCCAATGCCACAATACCTTCCACAACAGGCAGAGGGTCGTCAGGGCCAGGGTCAGCCTCAAACCCTTCAAAATCCCTCTGTTGGACACAATCTGGCCACAATTGTCTCCAAGCAGAGTTCAAAGTCCTGGAAGTCACTCCCTCCCAAGCCTTACCTATAAGGCTTACGCAGTTGTAGATATTGAAGAGATTCCTCCAGAACTCTCTTAGGGTCAACTCAGTGTCCGAGGTCACTTCAAAGCACTTTTCAAACACTGCTTTTGTGTACAGTATTTTGAAGTTACAAATGACCTGCTGGTCCATGGGCTGGATGAGAGGAGTGGTGTTAGGAGGCAAGAACTTCACTGTGATGAACCTGAAGTCCCTAGATAAAAAGTCTGCCAAGTTTGGAGGATGAGCAGAAGCATTGTCCAGTATCAGGAGGCACTTGAGTGGCAATTTCATTTCCTGGAGGTATTTTTTCACACCGGGGCCAAACACTTGATGGACCCACTCTATGAAAATTTGCCTTGTGACCTATGCCTTATTGTTAGCTTTCCACATCACACACAATCTATCCTTGACGACATTGTGTTTCTTGAACACTGGGATTTTCTGAGTGATACAAGAGTAAAGGCTTCACTTTAAAAACCCCACTAGCGTTAGAACAAAACAAGAGAGTTAGCCTGTCTTTCATAGGCTTGTGTCCTGGCAGTGCCTTTTCCTCCTGAGTAATGTATGTCCTGTTTGACATTTTCTTTCAAAACAGGCCTGTTTCGTCACAATTAAACACTTGTTGGGGTTCAAATTTTTCAGTGTCTACGTACCCCTTAAATTCATTTACAAATTTTTCAGCCACACGTTTGTCTGAACTGGCTGCCTCACCATGACTTATCACACTGTGTATGCAACTATGCTTCTTAAATCTGTCAAACCAGCCTCTGCTGTCCTTAAACTCACTA
The DNA here is from genome assembly GCA_009830355.1 of Cherax destructor. Classification (NCBI taxonomy): domain Eukaryota; kingdom Metazoa; phylum Arthropoda; class Malacostraca; order Decapoda; family Parastacidae; genus Cherax; species Cherax destructor. The sequence goes on along the minus strand of WNWK01019726.1, from coordinate 8,898 downwards.
ACATCAGCACTGGTTCCAGGCATTTTCTTGACAAGATCTGCATGCAACTGCCTTGCCTTTTCACATATGATGGCCTCGGAAATACTATCACCTGCTATCTGTTTATTGTTTATCCACACCATCAACAACTTCTCAACCTCTTCCACTGTGTTTGATCTATTTTTGGCAAACATGTCAACACCTTTCGCAACATCAGCTTCCTTGAGTTCTTTTCTCTTTGCCAGGATAGAAGTGATAGTAGATATATTTTTTCCGTACATCCTGGAAAGCTCCCCCACACGTACGCCACTCTCATATTTTTCTACTATCTCCTTCATTATTATTATAATCAAATAGAAGCGCTAAACCACAGGGGTCATACAGCACTGCAGGTTATTGCAGGATGCTGGGAGAATGAGTTGTAAGAGGGAGAGGGATGATTAGTAGGGTATGGAGTGCAGCAGGACAGTGGATAGTGCAGGGAGAGAGGGTAGCAAGAGATTGAGGTAGAAGGGACGGAGGGGAGTGCTAGAGGCATAACTTTCAGAGTTTGTGCAGTAAGTCAGTTGCTGTCAAAAAGTCAATGAGAGAGTCAGGAATAAAGGAGGGTCCATCGGCAAGAAAGGAAGGTAAAGAAAGAGCCACAGAGCGAAGATGCCGTTGGAGGTAAATTCTGCGTGCTCGTTGATAGAGTGGGCAGTCCAACAGAATATGGCGAACAGATACTGGAACCTGACAATGCTCACAGAGAGGGACAGGGAGCCTCTCCATGAGATACCCGTGAGTAAGACGAGTGTGGCCGATGCGAAGACGGGAGAGTGTAGTCTCCCAACCTCGACATTGGTGACAAGAAGGCCAAAAACCGATACTCGGTTTAATAGAATGAAGTTTGTTATTTAGCAGGTCAGACCAGCATTGTTGCCAATGGGTGCAAAGGTGGGTAGCAATGACCGCAAAATAGTCTGTGAATGGAACACCTCTGTATGAAACTGGAAGGTCATGTACTGCTGATCGCGCAGCAGTGTCTGCCTCTTCATTGCCCTGTACGTCAACATGACCAGGGACCCAACAAAAAACAATATATTTGTGCTTGCTAGAGATACGGCATAACCAAAGTTAAATATGAAGAACTAGGGGGTGAGGTGTATCAATTTTACGGATAGCCTGTAAAGCTCTAAGGGAGTCTGAAACGACCACAAATGGTGACACAGGCATAGATGCAATACGGATAAGTGCCACAAGAATGGCATACAATTCAGCTGTAAATATGCTAGCCGAGGTTAATAGATGCCCTCGCACGACGCTGTCCGGAAACACTGCTGCGAATCCGACGCCATCAGATGACTTTGAACCATCGGTGTACGTACACTGTGATGGCATGAAAATGAGAACAGAAGTGGTCTAGGAAAAAAGAGCGAGAAGCCGCCGTAGGTAGTTGGGCTTTTGCCCAAGGTAGAGTAATAGAACAGACACGGACAGCAGGAACTTCCCAAAGGGGTAGGGGAAAGGGAGATGTCACATGAACATATAAAGGTGGTAGCTGAAGGGAAGACAAGAGTGAATGTAGACGAAGAGAAAAGGGACGAAGTAAACAGGGGCGACGAACAAATAACGAGCGTCTACTAACATCTGTGACAATCCTATACAGTGGTCCCTCGGTTTTTGTGCATCTCCAAACTCGAACATTTATGTAATTGTATTTTCGTAAGTGCTGTTGCAAGTGTATTTTTGGGGGTCTGAAATAGACTAACCTACATGACATTATTTCTTAAGGAAGAAAATTCGTTCGGTAATGGCACTTGAGCAGCATTCTGGAACGAATTTTCAGCGAAAACCGAGGGACCACTGTACATGGAAGGATTGCGGAGGTCATGAGAGCGAACATAATAGCGAATGCAATGTGCATCACGACGATCGGACGAGGATGGAATGTTCGCTTCTACATATAGGCTCTCAACTGGGGAAGAACGAAATGCACCAAGGCATAAACGCAATCCCTGGTGATGTATGGGATTAAGGCTGGAAAGAGCAGCAGGGGAGGCCGCCGAATATATCTGGTCACCATAATCGAGTTTCGATAATATTAAGGCTGAATGCAGGCGAAGGAGAGTTCGACGATCAGCCCCCCCATGAAAGATGTGCGAGGGTTTTTAAGAGGTTCAGCCGGCTATGACAAGTTGCCTTCAGAGAGGTAATGTGAGGTTTCCAGGACAATCGATGGTCAAACAGGAGGCCGAGAAACCTGACTGTATCACGTTCTGGGATACGTGAGCCATATAGGTACAATGGATGAGCAGAGATCACTGAACGTCTAGTAAACGTAATTTGATGAGTTTTGCCACTAGAAAATTTAAACCCGTGAGTGGTGGCCCAATTGGAAACCCGGTTGATGGCATGCTGGAGGGAAACCGCAATGAGGTGACAGTCAGCACCCACACAAGCTATAGCAAAGTCATCCACATAGAGCAATGACCAAATATTGAATGGGAGAACAGATGCAAGATTATTTATAGCAAGGAGAAAGAGTGTTGTGCTCAGAACACAACCCTGGGGGACACCTTCAGCTTGGACAAATTCCGGGGAAAGCTCATTACTAACCCGGACACAGAAATGTCTGTCAGTTAAGAAGGCCTTAAGAAAAAATGGTAGATTGCCTCGGAGGCCTAACGAGTGGGCCTGGGCCAAGATATTATACCTCTCAAGTTGTGTCATAAGCCTTCTCAAGGTCGAAAAAGATGGCGATAACCAAGTGGTTATTAGCAGAGGCATTACGAATATACAGTGGACCCCCGAGTAACAAGCAAAATTCATTCCAGAAGCCTGCTCAAGTGCCATTACCGAACAAATTTACTCCCTTAAGAAATAATGTCAAGTAGGTTATTCCATTTCAGACCCCCAAAAATACACTTACAAAAGCACTTACAATATTATACAGTGGACCCTCGGTTAAAGGCCATTCCGGTTAAAGGCCAACTCGGTTAGAGGCCAGTTTTTCGGTTCCTGGTTACAGGCCGTTTTTCGGTTAGAGGCCAGTTTTACGGCTCCCGGTTAGAGGCCGTTTTTTGGTTAGAGGCCATATGGGATGCGTCCGTCTGCCGGCTGGGGCCGCTTGTGCTTCAGTTTGCATATGTCTCTCGGTGTGTGAAGAAGCTTCTGCTCATTCATCCAAACATTTTGCTACAATCCATTGATTTTGGTGGTTAATTATCAAGTGCAACTGCGAAATAAGTCACCATGGCCCCAAGGAAAGTTCTTAGTAAAGTTCCTTTGGTAAAGAAAGTGAAAAACATGATAGAATTCAAGGCAGGCAGGCATAGAGGCAAGGAGAGTAGCAGCCATGCAGGGAGTGTAGCAGACATACAGGGAGTGTAGCAGGCATGCAGGGAGTGTAGCAGACATGCAGGGAGTGTAGCAGGCATGCAGGGAGTGTAGAAGGCATGCAGGGAGTGTAGTTGGTGGAGTGACTCTCAAGCTGATCCTAGTGGCATTAAAAGACCAGAGAGAGAGCTTTGCTACCTGAAGTCCTTATGAAGGGGGATTACCCTTCCAAACACTAACTCTTCCCTCTTTCCTCCTCCCTATCTTCCAGAAGCCAGCATTAGTCTTCAATAAAGGTATTTAATACTGATTTAATTGTTAATTTTTTTTTTTTTGAATATTTTTGTCTGGAACGGATTAATTGTATTTACATTAATTCTTATGGGGAATATTATTTCGGTTAAAGGCCATTTCGGTTTAAGGCCAAGCTTTTCGAACGGATTACGGCCTTTAACCGAGGGTCCACTGTACTTACATAATTGTACGATTTCCGGGGTGCTCGTTACTCGGGGTCCACTGTATGTATCCAAGCGCAGTAAGGGGTCAATGGCAGAATGGCCCTTACGAAAGCCATATTGACTAGGGGAGAGACTATTGTGCGTCTCTAAATACCACATCAAACGTATATTAACTAGACGTTCCATCACCTTGCAAACTGCACTGGTAAGAGCGATGGGACGATAGTGGGAGGTATCACGTCCCATAGTACCCGGTTTGCGAAAAGGGAGAACAATAGCAGACTTCCACAGCTGGGGAAGGACTCCTTGCGACTATATAAGATTAAAGAGTCGTAAGTGGACATTAAGAGCAGACTGATGTAAATGCTGTAGCATACGAATATGTATGCCGTCTGGCCCAGCTGCCAATGATCGGCAAGCGGAGAGTGTTGCTTCCAGTTCTTGAAGGGTAAAAGGCACATTATAAGATTCTTCTGTAAAAGAAGAAAAATCTAAGAGCTTTAACTCGCTGGAAGACTTAGAAGAAAGGAACAAGGGGCATAGATGGAGCCCCTGAGAAATACGGACCAGATGATTACCAATTTCAGTGGCAACGGCAAGAGGGTGTGTTATATCGACACCGGCAACCCGAAGAACAGGAGCCGGGTCGGGGGAGAATTTACCACTCAATTTCCGCACTTTCTTCCAGATTGCACTCATCGAGGAAGCCGAAGTGACGGTGGAAACGTAATCCCGCCAGCAAGTGCGTTTGGCGTCGTGTATGACACAGCAAGCAATTGCTCTCTTCTGCTTAAAATCAAGGAGTCTCTCTATGGTTCTGTTATACCGGTACCTGCCCCACGCAGCACGTTTCAAATGTACTGCCCAAGCACAAGCAGGAGACCACCAAGGCACACACTTCTGAGAATGCTTGCCCGAGGTTAGGGGGATAGAATGCGAAGCTGCTGTGAAGACAGAGGACGAAAAGAGATGTAAAACCTCATTAATGCTGGACGAGGAAGGAACCTCATGAAAGGCAGTAAGATGTGCATAAATTTCCCATTTCACCCGGTCAAATTGCCAGCGTGGGCTACGAGGAGGAGGAGAATACGAAAGGGACTTAAGAATGATTGGAAAATGATCGCTGTCATGTAAGTCCGGGAGGACAGACCAGGCGAAGTCCAGGACAGTTGAGGAAGAGCAGATGGAGAGATCGATGCAAGAGAAAGAATGAGTTCGAGGATCAAAATGGGTAGGAGTACCCGTATTTAAAACATGGAGGGGGAGAGAAGCAAGAAATGCCTCCAACTGAATGCCACGGGAGTCACAGTGCAACCCTCCCCAGAGAAAATGGTGTGCGTTAAAACGCCAAGTAACAGAAGGGGTGGCGGCAAGGAAGAAACCAGAAAATCAACATCTGGGATAGACAATGCCCTCGAAGGGGAGAGATATAAAGAACAGTGTGTATACCACTTATTCAAGTGGATACGGGTTGCAGTGTAATGTAGAGAAGAACGCACATAGAGCTGACGGTATGGAATACCAGTGCATATAAGAAGAGCACTTTTGTTAAAGGTTCCATCGGAAAAAGGATCCGATGAATATAACAAATCATAGCCCGAAAAGGGCCGGATAACAGCGGATTGTAATTTGGGTTCTTGCAAACAGACCCCAACAGGGGAAAACTGGGAGAGCAACACCTGAAGCTCACCCCGGTTACCCCTGAGGCCTCGGATATTCCACTGCAAATAAGCCATGATGAATGGAGAGAAAGATATAAGTCGAAGTTAGAGGTATCTATGGACTAGGGTTAGAAAAGTCCATGTGTGGAGGCAGCGGAAAACTTGTAATCAGAGAAGGAGGGGGACGCTGTGAAGGAAGGAGGGGTATAGACGGAGAAGAGAGAGGAGGAGGAACCGGAGGTGGAGCGGTGTCCATCAACGGTTCAGACTCTGCAATAAATCCTGTAATAGCTTCCAGCATTTCGGAAGTCAAAGATGCAGAATGTGGGTCTACATTAGAGATGGAAGAAGGAGGAGGATGAGCAACAATCGGGGAGACTATAGACTGTACTAAAGTAGAAGGCAAGGAGATGGAAGAGGAAACTGTCGAAGGGGCTTGGGAGAGGACAAGAGTGGAATCGACCGGGAAGGGGGGAAGCAGTCAAGGAAAAAACTTGGGAGGGGACGGGGGATGAAGATATTGAACGAGGAGAAGAATGAACCTCCACATACGTTATAGAACTAGTCGAAGGTGAAGAACCCGGCAATGGGGATTTTTTGCCGGACTTATGCGAAGAAGGGGGGCGGTGAGGATTGGGTGGTGGACGAGGGCGTGTAGACACAGAACTGTGCAAGTGAGTAGAGGAAGGGGTGTGGACAGTATGGGATGCCGAGGTAGGGACCTCGGAGCCAAGAACAGCAAAAGAATTTGAGACAGGGGTGACTGAGGATGGGGCGACCACAGAGGAAGCTGCGGAAGTTGAGACCCCAGAAGTGGGGGACGTTTAGCAATGCGAGAATAGGAAATACGGGGAAGTCTCCCTTGAAGGCATAGATGAGAGATGGCCATAGCATATGAGAAGCCTTCCGCCTCTTTGAGACAACGGATTTCCCGCTCATTTAGGTAAACCTGACAATAGCGAGAGTACGATGGATGCGCCTCATGACAGTTAAGGCAAGAGGGAGGTAGAGTACAAGAAGGACTGGCATGGTCGTCGGCACCACAGACTGGGCATTTGGCCATGGACCTGCAATATTTCGCTGGATGACCAAAACGCCAGCAGTTTCTACACTGTTGCGGTGTAGGGGTCACCTTTCGAACCTGTAAACGGTGACCTGCAATGTAGACCGAAGGCGGAAGTTCATGGCAGTCAAATGTTAAACAAGCTATATTGCAGGGATAACGTCTTCGCTTATTGGCCGGGAGGACAAAAGTGTCAACTTTGAGGATAGGGAGTTCTTGGAGCTCAAGCTGCTCCAAAATGTCACCACCACATGTCTGGAAATTCCGTTGGACAATGGCGTGGGGTAAAATGACAGAACCACTACAAGAATTGAGAGAATGATGTTTGTCAATAGTGATAGGAACAGTATCTATGGTCGTAAGGAGAAAGATAGCGAGCTTGGCCAGCATTCTGGACCGTGATGATGCGAGTGCCGCTCATGAGAGCGTGAAATGAGATATCTTTACCTACATGGCGTAGGAGAGCTTTACCAATACTATGATCGGAAAGATAGGTAGTTGGAGTAGTCAGTCTGAGAGTAAAAAACTTTGTCCATTGAGTAGTGTGAAACAAAGTGTTTAAGGGGAGTGCATGACATGCTGGTCGTTTCTGAAATGAATGAGAAGGAAGTGTTGAATCGTCATGTAAGGGTCTTGGTCGTTTGGATGTGGGACCGGAGGTGGTCCGGCGTGTGACGGGCGAGCAATCCGAAAAGTGCCGCACCATTGAGGGAGAAGCCTGAATCAAGGTCAGAGAAGAGCGAAGGTCAGACGTGTCAAAAGGGCCAGTCGGAACCCCGGTACCTGAAGCAGGTGACAAACCGGCACCAGCAAGAGGTACATGGGTATTAGAGGTGTCCGAAGAGTTGTCCATTAACGAGGTAGGGTCAGAACTGGGTGCGGTATCAAGAAGGGGCCCAGGGGTAGGTTCATGGATTAGGGCATCCATGGTTAGGTTACTTCTTTCTTTTTGTTTTTAAGAAAAAAAAAGAAAGAAGAAAATAAAATAAAAATAAAAAAAAGAATAATAAAAGGGGGGAACGTGGAGGAATAGCTCCTAGGAGGAATGAAAGGGGCGTAAATCCCCCTCCGCGCCCAAGAGGACCTCAACACCGCAAGTAGTGCAGATGCTGCATGGAACCCGTGCCATACCCTACCCTTCATGCCAGTAAACCAGCAATCCGGGATAGCAACCTCACATTCACCGAGCCACCTCGGCGGACAAAAGAGAGGGCGGCTGGATACCCGCCACAAAGCATACCTCCTTCGGCCACCACCCCCGGAATCCAAAAGGTGGCCTCCTGAGATACACCCGTCGCCCGAAAGATACCCAAAGCCACCCCTCGGGAGACCGGAGAGGGATCGGGACATCCCCAGGCAATCCAGATCCCACAGCAAACTACACCACCGCCAAGAACCTCAATGGAATGGGATGGACCACGGTACCCTTCCCCCTACCTAGGAACCAGAATGCCCATGGAAAGAAGCTCACAGGGTAAAAATGGGATGGGAATAAGGGAGGGATGAGGAGGAGGAGGAGGAGGAGGAGGAGGAGGAAAGGGAGAAGGGAGGATGGGAAAGGGAAGGGGGGATTGGGGGGTAATTAGGTTCGGTCTGAGGAAGAAGACCAAGAGGTCCAATTTCTCAGACCGATAGCCTCTTTACCGTGACAAGGAGCCCCCCTTAAAGAGGTCTCCTTCTTCAGTTCTTTGGTGTTCCTCACTTTCCTTACCACAGCGGTGCCACTAGGAAGCTTCTTTGTACCCATGGTGATATTTCATAGTCACAATCAATAAACAATCACTAAACACAATGAATTTATTGTGAAATGTTTGGATGAGCACGCAGGGTAATGTTCACTCAAGGGAAAACAACGCTAGACTGGCTGTATACAAAAGATGAGGTAATCAGTCCCTTAGCCTTGGAGTTGGTGTGAAGAGCATCGTTGTAGAAGAGATTCTGGAGCATAGGCAAGGAGGCATATCCATTGATGCCTATTTAAGTGCCAGCCTCCTTGCCTATGCTCCAGAATCTCTTCTACAGGGGCAACCAGTGAATAAATTCAATTGTAATAAACAGCAATTACATTCCCAGAGACATAACTCAATCCCAGTGCAAGGAAACTGCTATCAACATATTACAAGACCACCTACAAGTTAATGTGCAAAGGAATGAAATCAAAGAAACACGATTGTTAGGAAAACAAGGTAAACATAGTATTATGATCAGACTTCATTCATATGATACAAAAAAGGACCTAATTAAATCAGCAATTACAGTGAAAAATGGAGTGTACATCAACGAGTGCCTAACCAGGAAACGTCAAATCCTTCTGTTTAGGTTGAGAAAACTTAAACTGGAGAAAAAATCCATCAGTGCTTCACTCGTGATGGAAAAATACTAGTTGAAAAGCATCAACAGGTCAGCAATTTTCTATATC
>WNWK01019725.1:0-37189 GCA_009830355.1 Cherax destructor | reverse complement strand
CGTTTAAGCCCCCAAATGTAGTACCTCTGTTATAACCCAACGTATCACATCCGCTTTACCCTTTTTAATTCTTCCCAATGCATCTTGTACTTTCCTCTCGTGTACCTCAAGCTCCTCTATATTCCTCTAATATGTTATACCTTCCAGTTCCATGCATGAAATCGATGCCTCTAGTCTCCCATCATGTTTTTATTATAAGATCCCTGATATCTGTGTTCAAAGTCCATATTATCTTGAAATAAATGGTTTAAAATACCGACACAATGGAAATATAAACAAAGCAGTATCAAGTCCCAAACAGTAGATCTGTTTATGACTTGATACAGCCCACTGTGTGGGCAAAACGTTGTCACTAAGGATCACATTATACTGCTTATGTGTTTATATTTCCATTATATCTTGGTGGAAGCGATCCCCTTGCTCCTTTGAGTATGCTCTCATATTCTCCTTGAAATTGTCAAGATGAGTATTATGGATATGAACCTTAAGGGACAACCTACAGCCCATCTGGCCATTGCTTTTACTAAGGTCTCAACAAGTTCCACATAATTGTCAGCCTTGTTGCCCAGAAAGCCCTGTGCTACAGCAACAAAACTCTCCCAGGCTTCTTTTTTCTTTGGAAATTCTAAGCACTCCAATATTTTCCTGACTTGTGGTCCAGTGAAGATGCCAGCCTTCACCTTTGCCTCTTGATAGTTTGGGGAAGAAGTCTTGAAGATACTTGAAGACTTCAGACTCTTTATCATGAACTGTAATAAACTGTTTCATTAGCCATAGTTTGATGTGTAATGGAGGGAACGGAACCTTTTGAGGATCCACCAATGGTTTGTTTGATATTATGTCTTCCTACTGAGAACTCAGTCCTTTGAGGCCAGTGCTTCCTCTGGTAATGTGTTACTCTGACTCTACTATCCCAGTGACAGAGATAACAGTAAAACTTTTTAAAACTTCCTTGGAGTCAAATCAAAACAATCACCATTCTGAAGTCTAATATCCTCCCAGCCATACTTATCATAGTTCAAAGCTTGAAGGTTGACACTGTTGTAGTCCTTAAGATGCACTGAATGAGCCAAGGGAAGAGATGGATACTTATCCCCATTTTGCAGAAGTACAGCTTTTAGGCTTCTGGATGAGCTGTCAGTGAAGTCTCTTATCTGGATTGCATGTTGGTGAAGTTTTCTTTGGCTTTTCACTTGCACACTTTCATCCACCAAGTCCCGCTGCCATAGTCTTGTTTACTGTGCTCTTCATTTTTTGATTTGCTTCTTTCTTCTTCTAACAGTTGACTACTTTCTGGAGGTGTAAGTACAGGAAGGTCAGTACTGTGTGGTACTGGTGCAATAGAGAAGGTTTGGATAAGAAATAGCAGATACATTTTTCCCAGTAAGGCGTTTGGAAGGATCCACCAGGCAGAAGTAGCAGTTGGTTGAGTGATCAGTGGGTTCACGCCATATTCTAGGAACAACAAACGTCATGGCTCTTTTTTTTCTCCTCTATACCATCCTGTAAAAGAACAAAAGAATTAGTTTGTTACATACATTTCATTTAAAAATGTTCCCATTCAAGATTTTATCCTTCATATAACTAATGACTTTCTTACCTTCCAATGTTTTCTTACAATGCTCACAAGCAACATGAGGTGCCCAGGTCATGTCTTGGTCCCCAACTGTCATGCCAAAATATGCATTGTACGCTTCACACATTTTTTTAGATGCTGTTACAGAGAACGTTTTTGCTCTTGTCTTAATGAGCTGACTATATATGTAGCAGAATGCATCTGGAGAATGATTGCAGCCTCTTGATGCCATTTCACTTCCGATGCGTCTTCTCAGGCAGCCAGAACTGAAGTGAATGCTGGTTTGTGAGCCTCTGTTTTTATATTTGCCAAGCAAAACACTAGAATATAAATAGTTTTACAACAGTCTTTTTAGAAAGTGTTCCAGATGTCTCCTGACCACAATAGCAAAGTTCTGTGATCAAAATTGTTTTTAAATTTTGTTTAGTTGTAGAGAATTGGGAAATGATGCTTATTTCCCGGGAACACGAGATTAAAGTCTATCGACAACAAGAGGATCATTATCATTTTTTAAATGGATGAGTATTTTTCTCCGTGACGAATCTTAAGTCTATGTATTTTTAACAAAATGACTTGAATCATTAATGACTGATTGTTTTAATATTTGGGTATAAATATGAAAATGTACTAACATTGTTTAAAATTAGGAATTAGTGGATTCCATAAAATTAGATAATCTTATTAGATCGGCTACATACTTTTAACACAGGTGTATTTTGCTTAATAGACAGTTTGAATTGCTCTTGGACTGTGTAAATAAAAATGTATAAATTTACAGAAGCATAGTGGGATATTGTTTACCGTGAATTAACGGAAGACTGACACTTCTGATCAGATCAGAACCAGGAAACTGTAGTAGTATCTTTCTTGGAGGAAGATTTTCATTGATTGTGAAATGTGTAGCATCAAATCTGCTTATTTTATTGACTTAAATGAGAAAAAAAGAAATTGGTTTTAAGTATTGACTGGTAAATTTCTTTTCTTATCGGGTTAGGTAAGGTTCGTCAGGAAACAAGACAAGCGTTTCCTGAGACGGGTTTTAGATGACCCTCCGTTGGTGGTTTTGGTCATCTAACCGAGGACTTCCGCTGGCTTACTGGTCCATCCTTTCAAAATTAAGGTCATAGTTATAACCATTTTTTTTCTTATCGGCTTCAAACTTTCACTATTTTGTTATAATTAGGTAGTTGTTTGGATTGTTATTAGACGGTGTGGGTGTCACTTAGTCCAATTTGATTAAAACCCAGAGATTTGTGAACTCCATAATTCTATGAGGCTTGCACTTCCACGTTCTTAAATAAATTAAGGAATTGGAAAAAAAAAAAAAAACAGTGGACCCTCGGTTTTCGTTGAAAATTCTTTCAAGAATGCTGTTCGAGTGCCGTTACCAAACGAATTTGTTCCCATAAGAACAAATGTAAATTAGGTTAGTCGTTTCAGAACCCCAAAAATACACTTACGAAAGCTCTTACAAAAATACACTTACATAACTGTTCGAGTTTGGAGGTGAACGAAAACCGAGGGTCCACTGTATTTTATATTTGTGCAAAAAAAATAACACTTCTTAGTTCTTAGCAACTGGACAATGCTACACGACTGATTACCAGGAAGGGCAGACAAATTTACATGTAAAAAATATACACTATAATATCAGCAACACCATAAATATATACAAAAAACCTGCCTTCCCATTTCACAAAATATATACTACGTAGTACTCATGCTACTAGATTTCTTATAGTTAAGCCATGTTATAATTTACAACCACAATAGTGGGTCTCCATGACCCTACCCTTCTGCAGGTAAAATTATCCCTGCACTAGGTAACACAGGCCCCCACATAATTACCAGAATCAATTTAAGAGTACTTAACAAAACACCACCACACACTACTTAACCTAACTCCATTACACCTCGTTCCCTTCACGTCTAATACGTGTCCCACTGGTTATCCACCTGCCGTTTAATTTGCGTCCACTTAAGCATTGGCACTTTTTATTGACCTTCACTACACTACTAAAACATCACATAAATTTATTAAAACAATACAGTATGCTGTATAATACCCCCACCACCAGACACAGGTCTCACTCTGCTAGCTGTATCCAATCTGATGCAGCTAGTCAAAGAAAACTGCATCATTACAAGCACTTAATATTACCTTACTTGCCTTGGTGCAATTTTCGTTTACCTCTATACAACATATCACATAACCGCATACCTAGTTTCTCAATTATAAACCAACTCTTTAAACAGCATTAGTGTCCTTCACTACAAATCTCTGCTTATACAATGGTGCAAAAAACAGGCTCAAAAGATTAGTTACGTTATATTAAAAATGAGCAATAATAAGTCTTCAGAAATAATGCAAAAATAATTTTACATATCACATTAAAATCACATTATCAACCAAGTGTCTCACAGCAATCTTTAGTAATCAAAACTGCTACGCAAAACACACCTCTGGGAGAAATAGGAAAGCACAGGGGTAAAGTAAGAGACTCCATAACCTGGGTAGTCACATTCAAATTTTGTTGATGGGGCTATGGCCTTGAAAAAAACACTAATGACCCTCAAAAGGTGGGCCCTGTCATTCCAAGGAACCCTGGAGTCACTCCTCACCCAGCCAATAGCTCTAGGACTCCACAGTGCTTCCCTGGACGGCAAATAAAATAAGGGGTATATTCTCATCCCAGTTCATCTGGTACTGAGTACAACAAACATGCAACATCGTCCTGAGAGACTCGTGAAACCATTATGGTTCTCTCTGACTCTAGGAGTGATAGTGGTAAAATTATTCTTAATATTTTAACTCTCCCAAAATTACATGAAAATATTTGAGAAAATTTGACTTCAGGTTGGCTTGAATTTTTGTGAAGCCTAATTGGAAAAAAAAATCACCAGAAATCTCAAAAATCACACACAAAATTACTAAGGAGTATGGACTTTGGTAACTTGGTAGAAAAATAAGTGATAAGTAAACACTGATTATCAATCTTTCCATTCTGAATACTGAAATATCCTCCCTTGGTGATCTGTAAAATTTTCAGACCCTGATACTTAAATGGCTCTGCCATGACCACTTGGTTGCATACTTCCTCAATAGAGAGTTTCCCTCCTTAGATCAACTCTGCAAAATAAACATTTGTTAAATTTGGGGACCACTTCCTCTGTAACAGTTGTCAACTAAATAACTTTCAGGGTGTCACAACATCCCTTGGCCTCAACCAGCTGCTTCGGAGTCAGAATATTCACTTCCATGCCAACACAGACCCCCTTCCTTACCCTACATCCCAAACCGGGTTCCACCTGGGCTGGTTTATCACTGCCCCGAGTGTCCTGTAGGTCAGACTCAAGCAACCGTCTTCCCAGGCCCAAACTTTCACCACAATCAGAAGGATAAAGGGGCGGCACAGAAGCTCTTCCTTTTATTAACGTGTCTAGTCATAATACACACTGAAAATTGCTGTCACAGTTGATCTAGTACCCTCTCCTTACAAACGTGTAAATCAGGGTCCTTCCAAACCAAACATTCCTCACTTTTGATGAGACCCAAAACAATGTTGCCTATTAGGTAAACACCTTCAAAAGGTAAAGCTTCTGTAATACTACAAGCAGGTACCCAGACTGGTACTCACTCATACCACAATCTACGAATTGGATTACTAACAGTAGATCCTGTAATACCTTTTAGAAAAATGTCCAATCCAGTAAATCTTCCAACACTGATCATACACCCTTACATAACAGTGAAAACAGTACATCCATCTCTTAAAGACATAACACCTTCTACCCTTCCTTCATATTGGTGCAAGTCCACTGTGGATTTGAAAAGATTTTCATCCGAGGATCTAAAACAGCTGGAATACATGGTGTACTTTGAGGTAAAACTTTAACACCAGCTACACAATGTGTAGGTGGTGTACTTGAGAGGACTGTGCAGCAGCCTAGTTCCTAAGAAACGTTTTGCAATATTGATGCAAGTGGCCTTTAATTACAGTAAGTACAATTATAATATTTAACGGTATCATGCTCAGTTGGAGTAGACTTGGTCCCTTGTCCCTGGGAAATTGGGCTTTTCTTACCTGTTCTCTGATTTCCTTAACCTGAAACCAACTTACCACTTCCCTGAGCAGGTAACTCAGTAGACTTAATTAAATCCCTGGGAACCAGGACTGGTGGTAAGTAGGTTGAAAACTCTTGTGATTTTGAGCCTGGAAAAAAAATGGCTTGTACCTGTGAAATTTCTTATTCCAGGTTGGTGGAGAAAATTTATTATCAACATGGTCCGGGTGATAACTACTACCAAATTTTTGGTTGGCTAAATGTCGTCCATCTCTAATGCATGGTTAAAATCATTAAAATATTTTTCCTCAAGATATGCCTTAAGGTCAGGAGGTACTCTGTTCAGAAGATCCTTTAATAAAGTTAAGGTAATTACCCCCTCATAATCACCTACCACACCTTTGGAGCTGCACCACTACGTCAGCAGTGACATTTTTCCTTTCCATAATCCACCAAAAATTGACCTTCATGAAAATTTAGTCCTGTAAACTTCTGCATATACCTATCTGGCAAGTCAAAACAACATCCTTCATTTTCACATAATCTTGCTCATTTAGAGAACTAACTGCTTGTATTCATTTACCAATTAACTGGTTTCGTGCTAATGTCGCCCATTCATTCTGTCCACTACTGTGACCTAGCAGTTTCCTCAAATAACGAAAAATTACCTGGATCTTCCTCCAAAAATTTAGAAACAAACATTATAGCTTTACTCAAATTAAATGTTTACCCTATTCCCTGTTGAGAAGCAAATTGTCTTTTTCTTTCTTAAACCCTAAGGATTTCTAACTCCTTTTCCTCCTGGATCTTTGTACTTTCAATCTTCCTCAGTTCTTTTTCTTCCCTAGTTACGGCTAATACAGTCGTTCCCCAGCCTTGGTGGTGAACAGACGTCCGTACAGAGCTCCCTGGTGGAGGAGTCAGAGAACTTTGATTTTCTACAAGATGGCGGATGGATACCGGCGACGAGTACATACTGTGTGCATTGATTTTCTGCAGGGAGCCGTGTATCCCAGCAATGCCGACGTTCTCTTGCCTTTGATTTTGAGAGACACGTACGGGATATCTACAGAGGACATTTACGGAATATCCCTGAATGGATCTGCCAGGGTTTATGTCAAGTTTGCAGCTGGCAGTGTCTACAATGGAATCGTCGACAGGTATCAGAAGAACATCGTAATCAACACAAACTTGGAGGTACGTCTTCGGGATGCGTCTGCACACTACTTGTGGATAAGGATCAAGAATATTCCGTTCGAGGCCGACGAGGTAGACATCAGACAGGTATTTTGCCAGTATGGGGTCATCCATGCTGCCACCGTAGGGAGATGGGCCCATGGGCCATATGCAGGAATGCCAGAGGGGTCGTTCTCCCTTAAAATGACCCTGAGGCGGCAAATACCGTCTTTTGTTGTGATGGAGGCGTTCCGTACCCAGGTGTACGTGACGTATGCAGGACAGCAGAGGACGTGTCGATTATGCGGCGACACTGGGCATATGGCAGCAACGTGTGATCGGCGACGGGGCCCATACAATGGGACTACTCGAGGTGAGGACGACATGCGGACAGAACCAGGTGCCCGAGAGGAACAGGTGCTGTTAGAGACACCTGTGGTTGAAGATATAATGGCAAATGCTGCAGGAATTGATAAATGGAGTGATGCTGTTGAAGCGAGTGCGGAGGCCGTGTTGACGTTGCCCCAGGAGTCTCCGAGTGAGACAATGGAGGCGGCTGGGGTCACCCCTGAAAGAAGTCCACTGGAGGATGGGACTGAGTTCCCAGACCCCAGTCTTGAGGACCTGAGGAGGATTCTGGATAGTCCATTGCCGGGAGAGTTGCAGAGTACAGTAGTGGAATCGGATGGAGATGTGGAGAGTCAGGGGGGTGTGGGTGTTGATGGTGCTAAAGTGGTCAACTGCAGGTCAGTGGTTGTTGCAGAAGTGGAGGTGCATAGGTCTCCGGGGCAGGGGGTCATGGAGTTTGAGAGTGAGTCACGTAAGAGGCCAAGTGGTGAGGCTGACGATGATGTGATTACACCAGGACAGAGGTCCAGTAAAAAGACCTGGGTGGACATAGCTAAGGGAGGAAAAGGGGGAGCCAAGGGAAAAGGTGGAGGTAGAAATGGAAAGGAGAGCCAAGGGTTTGGTGGTACTTTCAAGACTGTGGAGCCAGAAAACCCCCATTGCAGAATTCAAGTGTTTGAATATGAATGTCAATGCCCTCCGAGCGAGGTTAAGAGGAAATGGGTGGAGGCAACACTGAGACGTATGAATGTAGACGTATGCTTCCTACAGGAGCATAATTATAGGTGTGGAAGAGAATTAATGTTGAAAGGTTATAGGTTATATACAGGAAGTTCTGGGCATTTAAAGGGAGGGGTGACGGTGGGGGTACGGGAGACCAGCCCTTTTCATCTGAGGACATGGGAGGAAGGGGGAGGGGGAAGAATTGTTAGGGTGGAAGGTGAGTGGGGGGATATTCAGGTGTGTTTTGTTGGGGTGTACATGCCGGCGTGCAATGATCGTAGGGTTAAGGAGGATTTTGTTCATAACGATTTAGTCTACGCCTTAAGGGGCCTTCCTATGGTTACTATTGTAGCAGGTGATTGGAATTGTATAATTAGAGGGAAGGATGTCGAGCCTATAGGGGCGGGATGTATGTTGGATGCCTTAAGGGAGGTTTTGGGGGCAGTGGGGGTGGTGGATGTGGTACAGGGTGGGGGTGGAATGTGGAACACACCTTTGTACGGAGAGGATACGCAGCACGGCTTGATCGGGTTTATGTAACGCGGGATATACAGGTGGGCAGTGTAACCTGTGTGGAGATGGGTTTTTCAGACCATAGAGGTGTTTTGGTTGAGTTAGGATGGGAGGGTGCAGTTAAGATTTATCCTAGTTATTGGAAATTGAATGTGCGTTTGCTGCAGGGTGAGGGACATCGTGAGGTTTTTGAGGAGTGGTGGGGAAGATTATGGGGTGGGGGTAATGGTATCAAGGATGTTGTGAAATGGTGGGATACATGAGCAAAGGTGGCAATAAGGGGATTTTACATGCGGATGGGGTCTGAGGATGGGAAGTTGAGGTATGGGAAGCAGAGGTATTTGGAGGAGCAGTTGCGGGAGTGTTATAAGGGGTGGGGGAGGTACCCGCAGGATGAGATCACTGAACTGCGGGGCCAATTAAGGGAGATTCAAAATGAAAATTTTCATGCCATTAGGGTTAGAGGGGGATTGGAGGATGTTTTATGGGGGGATAAACCCTCAGCTATGGTATTGCGTAAATTTCGGGAAAGACGGAAGGGCATGACGATTATGTCCTTAACAGTGGACGAGGATTTAGATGGGTATAGGAGTGGTCAGGTGATACGTAACACTGAGGGCATGAGTTGCTATACGGATAAATGGTTTCAGAGAAAGTTGCAGAAGGGGTTATATAATCAGGAGGCATGTGGTTTCGTTTTAGGTAGCATCTTAGAGAGGATTAGTCAGGAGGACAGGAAAGGTTTGGAGGGACGCATTACTGAGAAAGAGGTATGGCAGGCGGTGCAGGGACAGAAACTTGGGAAGACACCGGGTTTGGACGGGATTTCGGGCGACTTCTATGTGACTCATTGGGAGGTTTTGCGAGAGGTATTGGTGAGGGTTTTCAATGGTATGAAGTCAATGGGAAGTATGAGTGAAGAGCAGCGAACAGGGATAGTGGTTTTAATACCCAAGGGCCGGGGTTGTGGGACATTAAAGGGATATAGAGCGATAACCTTACTCTGTGCTGATTATAAGATTTTTGCGTGTATTTTGGTGAATCGTATGAAGAAAGTATTAAATAATATTTTAGAGGGAGGGCAGTACGGAGTTCCTGGACGTAGTATGAGGGAGGGGCATCGTAGAATAAAAGGGTTTGTTGAAGGTAGGGAGGGGGAGTCGTGGGGTTGGATTGGGAAACTGCCTATGACAGCGTGAATAGGGAGATGTTGCAGGGCATATTATTGAAACAGGGGTTTGGGGAGGAGGTAGTGAGGTGGGTGGGGACGCTTTATGGCAGGGCGCAGGTGAGAGTGCAGGTGAATGGGAGGGTGGGGACTGTGGTGGGTATGGGACGGGGGCTGCGACAGGGGTGTCCCTTGTAGCAGCTCCTGTTCGCATGTCTGCAGGATTCCTTCTTTAGATTGGTGCAGGAGGGTGTGAGAGAGGGAGGAGGGGACCCGGAATGTGCCCCGGGTATCGTCGGGTATGTAGATGACACCACTATCTTGGTGGGAAGCTTAGAGGGGCTGGGCACTGTTAATAAGATGATAGAGATTTTTGGGTTGGCCACTGGGATGAGTGCAAATAGGGCAAAATCGAAATTGTTGGAGGTAGGAAATTGGGTGGGGGGCGTTGGGTCAGAGGTTTGGATGGAATACAGTGGATAGGATAAAAATTTGTGGTGTTGTTTTTTGTAATGTGCCGCAAGTTGCACGGGAGTTTAATTCTTCTGCGGTGATAGAGGCAGCTGTGGGTAGGATGGCAGGATGGAGGCCGGGGGAGATAACTCTTTTGCAAAGGGTCATTGTGGTTAATGCATTGGTTTACAGTAAGTTGTGGTTCGTAGCAGCGGTTTATCCTCTCATGGAAGAGGATATTCGGCGGCTGCAAAAGAGGGTTTTCCGTTTTATTTGGGGTTTTGGAAGACATTGGTTGCGAGAGGTAGTGGTTATGACTAGGGTGGCAAGAGGAGGTATGGGATTGATACCTCTGAGGAGGCGATTGATGGGGATTTACATTAGGCAGGAATTTTTGGCGAGGGGAGGGAGGGGAGGGGTGAGAGAGGACAGGGTTATGAGGGAGAGCAGGCGGTGGTGGCATGGTAAGGATCTTCAGGTTTGTGAGGCACTCTTGCAACATCTCATAGTAGTCTCGGAACCGCGGAAAATGCGGGTTAAGGTGCTTGATAGGATTGGAACTGGTGAGTTGGAGATACAGGGGGCGGCACCTTATCCAAAGTATGATTGGGGGGCTACGTGGTTTTGGTTAAAAAGATTAAAATTGCCGGCCAGGGTGCGGGAAACGGGGTTTAGGTTTCTGCATAATATATTGGCATCCAGAGCTCAACTTTTCGTAATGGGTCTAATAAAGGACGGGCTATGCCAGCGCTGTGGGATTTTGGAAACGGATTTTCATGTTATATATTTTTGCGAGGATTTGGCTAGGGTTCGAGAGTGGTTCGGTGGGATAATCTGGGAGGTGGGGGGAGGAGGGTTGTCTGTGTTGCGAGTTTTAAGTTTAGATGTTGCGGGTAGTCCTGAGGGTGTTAGGCGTGCTGTTATGTATCTGGTTTTGGATTATATTTTTGTAACTTGGGGTATGAGGGAGGTTCGGGGCGAGGGAAGAATCCGGGCTCTTGCAGCACGGTTCTTTAGAACAAAATGCAGGAATCAAGGACTTTACGGTCAGGCATGAGAGCGGGGTTTTCCGTGGGTTATAGGCAGTTGACAATGGGGACTTTATTGGGGGGGGAGGGATGGGAATGGTACGAAAGGGATTGGTCTCCCGGGGGGAGTTTTGGTTTAGAGTATGTGTTGATTAGGAGGTATGTATGAGTATGAGAGGGGGGAGGGAGAGGGCGGGGGGGGTTATGGGGCGTTCGGAGAATGTATCTGTGACCTTGACGGGGGAGGGGAGGGAATGGTAGGAAGGTGTCAGGGGCAAGCAATGGGGTTTGTCTGGCACAGGGGTACCTGGTAAGGGCTGGCATACGTAAGTGTATGTTGAGAACTTATATATGCATTTAGTTGTATATACCTGATGTTTCACCTATAATAGTTTGGTTATAGTCTGTTTTTTCCCGTTTGTTATATGTATATATGTATATGTATATATATATATATATATATATATATATATATATATATATATATATATATATATATATATATATATATATATTATATATATATATTATATATATATGTGTATGTACGAAGGAAAAATCATGATTCTGGTTTTATGTATGCATGTCATTCCCTCATTATATTGATCACGTTGTATGTTTCAGTATACATTATTGTTCATATATTAGTATATTAATGGTCAAGGTTGTGTACAGACGAAATAATGGCCAATTTGGTTTGACATTTGACATAATTGTTTCCCAATGTTTTGTCAGTCACAATAAGATAGTGAGGTGGTGAGAGTGTGGGTTCCAATGTTCACATTAGGTTATAATAATATACGTTATTAAAATTATTATACCAAACGTTTCCTCGAAAATCATGAAAGTAATAGTAAAATGGTAATGTGTAGGTCTCTTTAGGGTAGATGGGATTGTAGGGGGGGGTCAAGTTTTTATGGATTTCCATTGTGTTATTAAATACATAACGTGTTTGTGTGTTTTGGCAGTAAGTAACGTACGAGGTGCCTAAATATGTAAGTTATATATTGTTAAGTGCTTATCGTCAGAACGATGCATTGTATGTTTTTCCATAGTTTGCGGATGTTTGTACGTTCGGTTGTTGGTTTGAATTGCAATAATCATATTTGATATAAGGTGTCATATTGATGTATTGTGTATTTCGTTTACATTAAATATAATAAGAAAAAAATGCTCATGATTGTTATGGGAATAGGCACATTTAATGTGCAGATTTATTTTAGGGTAGGTGAGGGTGAAGGGGGGTCATTTTTTTATAATTATCGATTATGATGCTAAATAAATTACGTGTTGTTCTTACTGGCAGTTAAAATTGTTCATGATGCCAATGATATGTATTTTTATATTGTCTTGTGCTTTATTGTCAGTATGTTGCATTGTATTTGGGTTTCATTGTATTCTCCTTTTTACTTGGAATTTTGAAGCCGAGATTCATGTGTATTTATACACATGGGTGTTTGGTTGTATTATTGTAATACCCTGTACTGGTTATAAGGTCATATTGATTTGTGTGTATGTATAATGTCTTTTAAATAAAATATAAAAAAAAAGTTACGGCTAATTTCAACCTTAAAATCTTTGCTTCATTACTCTCATTATTAGCAATGGGATTTGATCCAGGGTCTACTCCAAGACAATGTCTGCACTAGAATCTCTACTGATGAGATATTTTGAAAATTAGCAGTAAAAGATACCTGAAGAAATTAATAAAAATATTTAACCACAATAAAGCAATGCACCACAGGTTTCACAAAATCTTATTATATTCACAGAGAATTACTCTCATTAAATAACTACCTAAAAAAATCGTCAGATTTTCACAAACAAAAACCAGGGAGAAATTATTATCAATTACACCTGAAAAAGACAAATTATCATTTAATCCCAACACCTTATAGCAAATCCTTCCTCGAATTCAAACCCACCTGAGAAACACTCCTGGTGCTACAAATTAAAAAAAAAAAAAAAAAAAAAAAAAAAAGCACCGACTCTCCAGGTTTCGAAATAGAATTATCACATTAAATTTGATAATTCTCCCTGAACTGCCTAACATGCTACGAATTTAAACTGTCGAGGGCATATACAATATTAAAAATATATCACCCTAGGGACACAAAACGTAAATTCACCAAAAGAGTTAAACAGATGGACAATACTATAGGGATGATTACCAGGAGGGACAGACACTCATTGGAAAAAAATATATACACACTAATATCAGTAACAATATACACATATACAAAACAAAACCTGCCTTCACCACATATCACAAAAAAATACACTAGTACTCTGCTACTAGTTTTTTTTTAATTAGGCTACATATTTTATAACCACAATAGTGGATCTCCATGACCCCCACCCTTCTGCAGGTAAACTACTTATACCTGCACTCGGTTGCACAGTCCCCCCACATAATTACCGGGGCCATGCCCAGATCAGGGTCAATTTAAAAGTACAAAATATATTTCCAAAAATCTTAAAAAAACAACACAACACACTACTTAACCTAACTCAGTGACACCTCGTTCCCTGCAACTCTTTTCCAGTCACTGGCAGACTAGTGATGCAACACAGCTCACCCAGTGTTCACGTCTAATACGTGTCCCACTGGCTCTCCACTTGCCGTTCAATTGGCGTCCACTTAAGCACTGACATTGTTTTTATGGACCTTCAATACACTACAACACTGCACATTACAAATTTATTACAACAATGCAGTATCCGGTGTAATACCCAGGCTAATCTAAATTTCTAATGGATTCTTTCTCTCCAAGATGCCACTGCACAGAAGAAATGGTTCCTGCAAGGAGTTAAATGAATTAGCATCCCCATCCTACACCCTGAGGGTCCTTGAATTCCTTTTTTTTTTCCTAACTAATATATATATATACTCAGAAGAATGCTACTAGCTTCTGGCCTAATATTCAAGAGATAGTTACACAGCAATCTTGACTGCTAGATACCTTTGTGGGCTTATCGCCCACGAATAACTCGTAGCTGAATTACCCTGCGTTCCCCAAAATAACTTCGGTCGACCTTTTTAATAAATTGAATGCAAGGGGTAATGTTCACGACGGGGACATTGGAAGAGACGAATGCCCACACTACTTCAGGAAGCCACTCAGGTCTTTCTTACTGGTCACCAGGCAAGTATTTTAATTTACGTGTGATACTTGAGCTGAGAGCTCCAGAGTGTTACCACCATGGCAGCTGAAACCATAAAAAAGCAGCGGCATTCCGCAAGCCCCAAGCTCTTCTTGTTAGAGGTGTTTGTTAGTGAGCTGTAAGGGCGAGATAAAACACAGGCCATTACTGTGACTACGACCCTAAAATATTTATGGGAACCCAGCGGTGGATTTTTTTTTTTCAAGTAAATTTTCACAGTATCCCAGTACTAAATAATTCCAGTTGCTGTACCTCAATGCAGGTGAATGGAATGCTGCAAAGTGCGGCATAAGTTGATAATGAAGTTAAATATAAACTAATATCCAAATTTCTTCAATACAAATTTTAAATTTCGACATATACGGCGAAAATCATATTTAAACTTTTCAAAGAACATTAAGCATGAACCCACTCAGAAGCTGCATTATTACAAACATGGCAATTGTCAAGAAAAACAATATTTAACCTTGACCAATTTCTTCTTCTTAAAAAAAAAAAAAAAAAAAAAAAAAAACGAACTGAGACGCAGGCAAAAATAAATCCTTGACGCTGTTGATCTAGGGAATTGGATCTGATCCGGTTCCCTAAATTGAGCCTGAATACTTATCATCCCCATCCCCCCACATGCGCTGTATAATCCTACGGGTTTAACGGTCCCTCGTACTTATAATAACTTTAAGCAAGACTGTGAAATAAGGTACATTCAAATTTGATTCAAATTTCCAGTTCCTAATGCTGGTGAGGGGGGCTCTTGACCCCCTCACCAGCATTAGGGGGGGAAAATAATTCAATTAGGTAAAACATTACTATTTTGAGGTTAAAAGTGACAAAATGTTCTATCAGAAGAGCCTGTTTCAGAGAATCTGAAACAAAACTATGGGACTTGTTTTGTAGCATTGTGAAGAGGCACTCACGTATCCTAATAGACAAATTAATCTTGACCAACATATATTATATAAGTCTTGAAATTTTGAACCCGGTCGAATGAGGCTTTCTCGATTAATAAATAAAAACTTGTGATTAAGCAAATGGAAATGGTATTGAGTCTGACACATACTAGGAAAGTTTTCCTTCCTAAAAAAAAAAAAAAAAAAAAAAAAAAAATCCGCTGATTTTCATTTTTCCCAGTTTAATTTTCACATTTGCAATCAACTACATTTAAAATTCTCTTCAATCCTGTAAGGAAAAAATATTTAAAATAATTTAAAAAACCCAGTTTAACAAAATTAAAAAAAAAACAATGCAAATTGGCACCCACACGGCTCTAAATTATTATACCGTATTTGAAGCTGATCAGAAGAAGCATTTATTAGTTTTTACATGGGGAAAACAATTTGCTTAATAAAATTGGAAAATTATAATTTACATATGCCTGAGTGTGTCAGAAGCTATTTTTTTAATAAAGCCAATCAATGGTAAAAGTTTGAAGCTTATAAGGAAAGGCGTTCTCAATTAATTGATATGATTCCAACGATTCCAAGTTTATTACCTATTTCAATAATTCAAATTTCCACCTATTCACACTAAACGTACGGGTTATCATTACTATAGCATGCATCGTTAATAATATTTTGAAGCCAAGTTGGAAGAATCATTCGTTATTTATCGATTAACAAATAAATTTCAGTATTCAATAAAATTAGCAAAATGAAACTTGTGTTACCCAACTGCAGCGTGAGTCTTGTGCTCAGGAAACCACATTATTGGTGAAAATTTGAAGCCGATCATACGAGTCACTCTCCAGTTTCGGCACTGATTCTAAATATTTCAAGGTTATTTATACAATTTTACAACAACATGTCGCTCTCTTATCTATGGACTTAGATTCCTCCGGATCGCTATTTACTCTTCTCTGTTTACTATCACACGAATGCTATTTATTTTCTACCATACCATCTCTAACTTATTACTGTTTACCCCTCAAGAGAGGTTCCTTGACGCTGGTGAGGGGCTCTTGATCTAGGGAATTGGTTCTGTGCTCCAGTTCTCTGAATTAAGCCTGAATACCTTCCACATCCCCCCACCCCCACAGGCGCTGCATAATCCTACGGGTTTAGCGCTCCCCCTTGATTATAATAATAATTATTACTGTTTAATACCATTGGACCTCTTCCCTATTAATATACTATTACTTCTCTTCTACTATGTATTTACCTTTATACCTTCTATTTTCTACTATACCACCTCTTTTCTATTTACTGTACCATCTGTATCTACTAGAAAATTAAGTGTTATGATGATGAAAGTTTTTCTTTTTCGGGCCACCCTGCCTTGGTGGGAATCGGCCGATGTGTTAATAAAAAAAAAAAAAAAATTACAACAACAAACTTGCCAGCATGCAAACGAAACTTAGTTACTATCCTGGTCCTAATAACGTAAGCCAATAAGTATTAAAGCCGTTCAGAAGAAGTAAACCGAATAATTTTTTTTTATAAATTTTTACACACAAACTCGTCGTGTCTGCACCTTCACATCTAAAATTATATGGGTTCCATATATTTTGTCATAGGGCACCTGAACATGTAAATTCGTACTAGAATCTAGTCCTCGTTACCACACTCAAGTGTTGAAAATTTAACGCCAATGGGATAACGCGTTCTCGGGTTATGACTCAAATGAAATAGAGAAGTAGATGCAAGGAAAAAAAATAAATTAGGCAACCTCTTAGTTATGTCTCAGACCGAGCCGCGGGGGCGCTGACCCTCGAAACCCTCTCTAGGTATACCCCTTACTTGGTACCAATAAAGTATAACACTGGGTTGAATTTTAGTTCCTGGACCCGTCAACAATATTGATCAAAGGCTCCTGGTCATTCTGTGGGTGTTAACCTATTGGTGCCTTTTTTAAAAATGTTGATATCCAGTTCCTGGTCATCTTAGGAGTGTTGATTATGCCTCTTAAGTCTCACAAATTAGGTCAATTTACCAAGAGTACTTCTTGAGGGTTTAGAGGAACATCTATTATTCCTTTTCGCGTTCTTTGATGTGACGTATACGAGGCTGTGGTTGTGGGTTACTGGGTAGAGGATAGAGGCAAACGTATCCAGTTAAATTTCAGTGTCAGGAACGTATCTTTTCTCTATGGAGTTATTTGATATCCTTGAATGCCATGCTCGCATTCAAGGTTAATCAAAACGAAATCCCTCGTGCGATATGCAATACATATCTTAATGATCTGAAAATAAGTTAATGTGCTGTTTTTATAAGATACATTACTTACACTTCCATGAGAAGTATAAGTAGTGGATCAGATTATACTTAAACTTCCATGGGAAGTGTAAAAATAAAACCATTTTCTAAAATAGCCATTTATAGTTTTGTATTTGTATAATGTACATAAATTTTTTATTGTTTTTGACAGTCAACTTGAGCAAACTAACAACGAAAAATATGAACTGGAAAACAATTACTTTGTGTTGCTCACTGACCTCTGCCGTCGGCTTGTCGGCCTTGTAAACCCTGGGTCTACCATGCTACTTCTAGTTGAAGGCCTCGGTCTGATGACCAAAAGCTCAAGCGGTGGGTCCCCATATTACTTAAGACCGGCGTCAGGAAACGTCCGTTTTCCTGATGATACTGACGTATCATATCTCTTGCTTCCATTACCTCTTATTTTCTACCATGTCGCTCTCTTATCTATGGACTTAGATTCCTCCGGATCGCTATTTACTCTTCTCTGTTTACTATCACACGAATGCTATTTATTTTCTACCATACCATCTCTAACTTATTACTGTTTACCCCTCAAGAGAGGTTCCTTGACGCTGGTGAGGGGCTCTTGATCTAGGGAATTGGTTCTGTGCTCCAGTTCTCTGAATTAAGCCTGAATACCTTCCACATCCCCCCACCCCCACAGGCGCTGCATAATCCTACGGGTTTAGCGCTCCCCCTTGATTATAATAATAATTATTACTGTTTAATACCATTGGACCTCTTCCCTATTAATATACTATTACTTCTCTTCTACTATGTATTTACCTTTATACCTTCTATTTTCTACTATACCACCTCTTTTCTATTTACTGTACCATCTGTATCTACTAGAAAATTAAGTGTTAGGTTACTGATATGGAGCAGCAAGTAGAAGTTCTTAGTTTGTTAATCTGCAGGGAAATTAATTCGAAGGGAAGCGTAACAATTTGGTTGGTTATTCTCTCTAACTCACATTTTTTATATTCTTGTATCTTTGTAAAGCTTCGCTATCATGGAAAGTGAGGCACGAGGCAATATGATTATTTTTTTTTAGGCATAGGCTGAAAATTTAAAATTAATCTTTATCATAAATGATTGCGGTTTGTTGGGCGAGATTTTTTCTCGCATACTTTATAGCAACTAAATTATCATGCAATT
The DNA here is from genome assembly GCA_009830355.1 of Cherax destructor. Lineage (NCBI taxonomy): Eukaryota > Metazoa > Arthropoda > Malacostraca > Decapoda > Parastacidae > Cherax > Cherax destructor. The sequence goes on along the minus strand of WNWK01019725.1, from coordinate 18,625 downwards.
CGTTAAATAATGTGTCGGTTTAATGTTACTGCTAAATATGGTTAATATAATTTGACACTTTGCAGTGGACTTGTATATGTTAAGTGGAAAACGGTTAAGCCTTGAGCCGGGCATCTGCACTGCGGTGCAGCTAAGTGATGATTATTAAATAATGAAATAATTCATAAGTTGCAAGCCTATTCGGGAAGCCAGTAGGAGAATATTGCTTCTGAATATTCTGATTAGTGGTGTGTGTGAGAGGCGAGGCTAGTCAGGTTTATGCATCAGAGCAATGATCCTCTCCTTAACATGTATATAGTGAATAAGTGATAAAAATATGAAAAACCTTGGCGTTTTATGTGGCTATGCGGGCTGAGAGAGGAATCCAACCTAGCTTGTAAATCAAACGCCATGTTCCGCAAGACCGTCAAGAGGCAGAGGAGCTGTAGCTCAGCTCCTTCTGGTGTCCTGGGAGCTATACGTGGACTAACCAAAGATCTCTTGGGGATATAATTGAACGCCTCTCCTTATTAAAGAGACCGAGAAGCGGGAGCATTAGTACGTAGGAATTCGATAACAGAATGCTATCATATTACGACAATAGTCTAGTATTTACGAAACTAACGTCTGATGCTGTTCTGTCTGATGTGCTATATATATATAATCTCAATAACACTGCGACTAGCCGGGAGATTTAACCCGCTCTAACCCAAGGGACCATACAATCCTACAAGAATCACGCACCCAGCAGAGCTAGGTGTTGTAACGTGATCCGTGGATATACGATGGCGTAAGTGCCTCTAGCTAATTTCATTCTATTCCGCGTTTGGTGTACTAGCCTCCACAAGCAGTATAATACCAGTCGTTCGTGGTTACAATATGATATATACTGCTTGTGGAGGCTAGTACACCAAACGGGGAGTAGAATGAAATTAGCTCCGAGGTAACCACAACATTGTATGTACTCGGATCACGGTACAACACCTAGCTCTGCTGGGTGCGTCATTCTTGTAGGATTGTATGGACCCGTGGGTTAGAGCGTCGTGAAATTTTCGCTCACCATGAGGCCTGCTAAAACAACACGGGTTCATACAAGCAATCAATATGCATGCAATCAATCGCAGACAGGCGACCTTAACAATTCAAGACAAACCACGGGGGGTGGAAATCTTTAGATTCCGAGAGGCAAGAACACCCCTTTGTAAAGCCGTGATGAGATTCATTAATCAATTTATGCCTTTCAAGATGGCTACGAACTGCCTCGGCAATTGTTGATTCCATAAATTTTCCTACCATGGAGGCAAAGCTTATTGGTCTATAGTTCAAAACTATGGACTTGTCTCCTGCTTTGTAAATAGGTATTTCATTTGCCATTTTCCACTTGTCTGGCACTATGCCAATTTGTAGTGAAATATTAGCCAAAAGTTTGCTAATTTCCTCTTTACATTCCTTTAAAACCCTTGCAAACAGTTCATCAAGGACTGGGGATTTATGTTTTAATTTCTCTATTTGTCTGAGGACCATGTCACTAGTTATCCTAATAGTGCATAGTTTATCATTATGTTCTACATAATTTATTATTTCTGGAATTTTACTAGTATCTTCCTGCGTAAAAACTGAGAGGAAGTAAGTGTTAAAAATTTCACACATTCATAACAATACACAAATAACCCGCACATAGAAGAGAGGAGATTACAACGACGTTTCGGTCCGACTTGGACCATTTACAAAGTCACACTAACACAAAGAAGAGAGGGAGGGAGTTTATATAGAGGCCAGCCGACAGGGGTGGGAACAAGAGAATGGTGGAGTAATAGTGGTAGTAGTAGTGGTAATACCTATTGGGTTTGTCTCCCAATCCCTTTCAACTTTAGCCTCATAATCCCTTTTTGCTTTTCTTAATAATTTTTTTCTTTTTAATTGAATTTACTGATTTCTTAACTGCACCTCCCCTCTTTTGATAAGCCTATATATGCCTCTCTTTTGACCAATAAGATGTTTTAATCTATTGTTTATTCATTTGGGATCATATTTGGTAGATCTAATTTCCCTACTCGGAACATAAGTTGTCTGGGTAGCTACAACTATGCTCTGAAAAACGTCATGTTGACAACCATCACCACCTACCTGACACATAGTCAGTTCATTCCACTTCAACACATCCAGATATTTTTTCTGTCCTATGAAATCAGCCAAGCGGAAGTCTGGGACAGAGACTTGATTGCAATTATTTGGGTAAATATATGATATACTGAAACTAAGTGATTTGTGATCGCTTTCCCCAAGCTCATCATTAACTTAAAAAATTATTTAGCAGTGATTCTTTGTTGGCAAGAACCAAATCAAACAGGTTGTTTCCTCTAGTTGGTTCTGTCACACACTGTTTTAAAAAAGATATCCTGAATCAAATCAACAAAGTCACTGGACTCAAGGTTTCCTGTCACATTGTTCCAATTCACATCTCATTCATTCAGACCGCCAAGAGCATTAATACACATCCAAGCAAAATTCTTTTCTGCACTCGATGAACATTCATACGCTCCCAACAAACATTCCACTTAACATTAGTGAGTATTCATATACACCCAAATTACATTTGCTTAGACCTTCATGAATATGCACATCCAATCAAAATTCTTTTCAGAACTTAGTGAACATTCATACACTTCAAACTAATGCTCATTCATACCTCATTGAACATTTATTACACCCAACTGCCAATCAGACCTCTACGACCATTCATACTCAAACATATCCAACATTCATAACACCTCAACGAACATTCATATACCATACACCAAAGTAACATTCGTTCAGACGCCAATAAACATTTCCAACCAACATACATTCATTCAGACTTTAACGAATATTCATACCCAAATAACATTCATTAACATCTCCACTAACATAAATTCTTGAGGAAAATTCAGGTTACTAAGTTAATATATAAACAATAGAAAAAATTTGCCTTACATTTTCTTTCGTGTAAATGTCTTATCTACCCGTAAAATAAAACATTGTAAAAATAAAAAAAAATCGTGAAAATTTGCCTTGTTTAATCAAAGAGGGTGACATATGGTGTATACTCACAGACGCTGGTTGTTTAAAAAATGGTCGTGTGAATGAACATGTATTCTGTCTCCGTAATGAACCCAGTGCAGATTTACTAACGAGTAAACTAAAATAATCACTATAAACGGTTTTCATTAATGCACTGAATGTCAGATTTTTAACATGCTACATATAAGGCTTATTTAAACTCGTGGCCGAGAGGCTCGACGTTTGTTAGCTAGTAATCCTTTTGTGATTGGTACTAATCAGCCAGCATGTAATGTTATCAAGCGGTTGTAATGGATTTGTGTTGTTGCTCCTAATGGATAGCGTTCTAATCCTATTGTACTCTAACATAGGTAAAAACTTTCGATTTTTGGCTTAAATAGCAACGTTCTTCTTGCCGAATAAAGCAAGCGAAAATGTGTATGCAATAATTTCGCGAAAAATCATTCTGAACCTAACGAAAAAAATATATTTCATTGTTTATTATTAAATTATTGTTGACTTATCTAAAATATATTTAGTTGGATTATTCTAAATTACATTGCTCTTGTTATAATAAGGTTAGGTAAGTTTTCTAAGGTTCTTTTGGTACAAAATCATTAATTTTTACATTACAATAAATGAAAAAAAAAATAATTATCTTTAAACAGAGAAATTTTTAGAAAGGACTTGATTTTAAAGGAGTTCTTGCTATTTGACCAGTTTTACTTATTCAGCACGACATATATATTATATTGTGTGTTTCCTTTAGTAATTTATTTGTGGATACAGTGGTCGAGCCTCAGCGCCTGTCCCTTCTTCTCCGTAGGCAGCTACTAGTTTTCTCACCTTGCTGTGTGAGCCCTCTCTTATCTATTGTTAAAGCTATGCATGGATTCTACCTCTTATGACTTTGCCATCTAGACTGATCCATTTCTTGGGAGTTCTAAGAATAAAGAAGTATTCCTGACATTCTGTGGCTCACATTTTTTTTAGCTTCCAGCGGTGTCTGTGTAAATGGGATCCGGATCCTGGGCTCACCTTGCCCACCCTGTCTATTCTTAATATTTTATACGTTGAAATCAAGTCAGCTATGGTTCATCGGTTCTCTAGTGTCGTCAGGTTTAGTTCATCTAGTCGTTCTTCGTTGATCAGAGACTAATCTTGCATAAAATTTTCACATTTTTCAGCTTAATATGCTTTAAAAGATGTAGATTCTACGCTGCCGCTTCATACTCCAAGATGGACCTGATATATGTGTAGAGAGAGTTGTGAAAAGTCTCCTACTTGAGGTTTTTGAAAGCCTTAAATATTCCAGTCTGGGGTTTGTTTGCGGATGTTATGCAGACAAAATGCTCTGAACTATGCTTTTCCCTAGGGCCTCTTTAAGGGAGGTTTACAACATTTCTTCCCCAAACCTGTACTGTTTCGGTGTTTCTTTGTCCTCCGCTTTTCATAATTTTGCATTTGCTAGGGCTAAATTCTAATAGCCATTTATCAAATCGTTCCTGCAGCTTGTCCAGATCCTTTTGTAATAGTATTTTCCGGTCCGCTTCGATTATATTCTTTTCATTAGTTTTACAGCATCATCGAAGAAGCACATCTCTGACTTGATTTCTTCCGTCGTTCACATACATACACACACAAAAAGACAGTAATGGTCCAAGAATTGGCCCCTGTGGAACGCCATTCATCACACTCGCCCATCACGATTCCTCCTCCTCGGATAATAATTCATTGTTTCCTTCCTGTTCTATTTTTATTGATCCACTATAATGCTCTTCCTGTTATTTCTGCCTCGTCTAACTTTTATCCCAATATCTTGTGAGGTATTGTATCGAACGCCCTCTTACTGTCCTAATATATACAGCCAACCCATTTATTTCTATCCTGCTTCTCTCTCGTATCTTTATCATAAGAGACATGATCTTGCCATCTTTAAAACCATGCTGGCTGTAGTTTATGAATCCTCTTCTTTTCGGGTGTTTTACAGCTCTTCTCCTGATAATCTCCATAACTCTACGTATTTTAGTGGCACTAGACTGTAGTTTAATGCGACTTGTCAGGGGAACGCCTTCCGCCTGAACAAAAGAATGAAAAAAAAATAATAACTTCAGGAATAATAACTTAAGATAATTTTCTAAGGATTTTAATTAAAATTAAGTAAGATAAAATTGGCCACTGTGGTTCCAGTATGATGTTGAGACACAAGACTCTTATGCCCAGGATGGTCTTCTGTGATGTTTTAGAAGAAATGGTGTTTGTTATCCTGGGTGACTGTTCGTCCGATGTTCTGGAAATCCTGTCAATACTTGGTCGCAAAGGGATGAGGAGTCGTTATGGCCAAATATGTTCCGTTAACAGGGATCTTGCTCCAATTAACTAACATCTACCCTGGTTGACCAGGCCAGCAGCAGAGCTGATAATAAAGAAAACAATGGTTACATAATTGTCAAATATGTATAACATTGAAGAAAGACAAAGGGTGGTATTCAACTACAATGTCATTACTGGTAACCAGGTAAATCAGTAACAAAGAATAGAAATACTTCCTGATCAGGAAAGTTTGAGGTGAAGTGATTCTCCAAACTTCAACCCACACCAGGTAAGATTAATACTACCAGGATTAGAAATTAAAGCAAATCAGACCCGAGGAACTGAAGTTTAGCCTCAGCCCTCTAGATGGTAGTTCTGTTCTGCTGTAGATTCGCCGGTATAATCGCCCGGCCCGGGTCTTTTCCAAGAGGTGGCCCGGCCTTGGCTCCCTGTCGAGGGAGTGTCTCAAACCAATGTCAGAAATGGGAGGAAGTACAAGTACCTCCTCGTCTTCTGGGACCAGCTGTCCCCAGGCCTAGCCCCTTTCCCCGCCCCCACGTGGCTCGGAGGGAGAAGCTAGGCACCTTGGGCTGCCACAAACCCTGCCCACACTAGGCTCGAAAGGTGTGGCAGCTGCATAGCAGCAGACGATGTCAGGAGGTGCAAAGGCAGCAAGCACTAAAAGATCCTTTTGAGTCACACCCCAGCTTTGGGCATTAAGCCCGAACACTGGGGAAACTCAAGAATGCCTCTTGCTGTATATGTTGCTGCTGCTACTACTACACTTGTCCGTTGCACTCCTAGATGGTATCAGTTTCTTATCTTAAATATCGGGAGTATGTTCACTGTTTTCCACAATCAGACAGGTGCCCTATTTCGAATGACTTGTTGAAGATCACTGCTTGTGACTGACACAGTTCTGATCCCTCTCTCACCACCCACTGAAGAATATTGCCTGGTTCTATTGAATTCAAAGTATCTATATCGCTTATTAGCATTTTAACCTCGCCTACCATTGAGTGTATTGTCCAGTGCTCGTTGGTTCTCTTTCTTTATCTGAATGTCTTTCAATGATCATGATTCAACTAGGAATAACTATTTATTTTTTTGTTCAGCTCCTTACAGTCTTCCTGATTATTCCTAATGGGTTCCACTCTACATTTTCTCGGCCTTATTATCTGGTCCTTCTCAATTATTATCTTTTTGATGTGGCTGTGTAGGAACTTTGACTCCAATTTGACTTTCGATGCTGTGTCATTCTCAAATTGTCACCCAGCCTCTCTTCGTGCCCATATGTATTTCAAGCTTTTCTGCTCACTTACGTTCTCAGGCATCTTTTGCTTTCTGTGTTTCTTATATACTGCAGAACTTCGTCTTTGCCTCCTGCACTTCTGGATGAACCCTGGGCGCTATTCGTGCCTATATTTCTGCTTCTGGGTATGAATGTCTCCTCTGCATCTTGGCACTTTCGAGCTATATACACCATTTCATTAACCGTCTTTCCATCTAACTCCCTTTCCCTTAGGAATTGCCTACTATTTTTAATTGAAGTTTGTTCTTCGCTATGTGGATTTCTCTCTGGAACCTGGTACTGGCTGTCTTTCAAACAGAGGGGTTGTTCATTTGCGGTGAAGTCTTTTACAATGTAAATTAAAAGTTAAGCAAATTGCATTATTGTCTGCTATTATACACTGATAATGTTAGGCGCCAGTCCAGAGGCGTGTGTGTGTAAAGGGTGTATTTAACTGATAAATTTCATTATTAATACACTGTCGATGAGGGTATGCAAGTGGAGTGTGTGAGGGTTGAATCCCAGCACGTTCCGAGGAGCCAAGTCTCCAGAAATTCACTGCAATTATTTGCTAAACATTGTGTTATCTGATGTAGTAATGTGAAGGAACAGCCTTATCCTGAGCCTCCCAGTACTTTTTCTCTTCTATCTTCTTGTGTGTAATCTTTTATCGTTAGAGTCTGCCACTCTTTAAAAATAATGAAATCGTAGAACAGAGGAGTTAACTGTTTTATCGTTAGAAATTATTAAAGAGCAGCGTTTATTGGCTGTCGAGAGTTTTGAAAGGAAGAGAGAGAGGGGATATTGGAGCAGAGACGACAGCTTGCTAGATAATTCTAGGAATATATCTCCCAGTTCAATACAAGTAGCAGACAGACTAGTAAAACAGTATGTGGGTAACACTGTTTAATTGTAATTTTTCAGAGAAATAATCATTAAAAATACTTCGATATTTTGGGAATCGAACATAATTGCTAAGTTGGACAAAGCAGCGTTGGGCAGGAGTTACATTCTTGCTTATTACGAAATATAGACTAACAAATCGTTTAGCTCAATAAGGGTCATCATACTATGAATAATTTTGGGTCATCATGCTATGAATAATTCTAAGAAAAATTCCTGAAATTTACAAACATGATATTGCAAAGTTATGTCGCTGTCAGTGCAGATTTGAAAAGAATTTTGCCAGAGCCAAGCAAACTGCTTCGATTTTCTTGGTGTCGGGCTAAATGTGAGGTTGATGACCATAATGCTTTCCTCCGGTAAATACCCTGTGGATTTTTACTCCTTATGTACTCTGAGGAGCAGCTTCACTAAGATGACGGTGCTCTTACAAAGTACTTGAAATTAGGTTATGCAAAAAGGGGAATGTATGAGAGTATAGTGGTACCAACATTCTTGTATGGGTGTGATGCATGGGTGGTAAATGTTTCAACAAGGAGAAAGTTTGAGGCAGTGGATATGTCGTGTCTGAGGGCAATGTGTAGTGTGAATATGATGCAGAGAATCTGTAACCTGGAGATTAGAAGGAAGTGCGGAGTTACTAAATGTATTATCCAGAGGGCTGAAGTGGGTTGTTGAGGTGGTTCGGACATTTAAAGAAGATGGAACAAAATAGAATAACTTGGAGGGCGTATAAATCTGTTGTGAAAGGAAGGCGGGGTAGGGGTCGTCCTAGGAAAGGTTGAAGGGAAGGGGTGAAGGTGGTGTTTGTGTACGAGGAGCGTGTGTGAGCGTGTTAGATAGGAGCAAGTAGAGGCAAATGTTTTTTTATGACTTGATGTGCTGTTAGAGTATGAGTAAGGTAACGTTTATGAAGGGATTCATGGAAATCTGTTAGCTAGAGGTGGGATGTACAGTACCTGCACTCTACACGAGGGGTGGAGGTGGTGGGATGTACAGTACCTGCACTCTACACGAGGGGTGGAGGTGGTGGGATGTACAGTACCTGCACTCTACACGAGGGGTGGAGGTGGTGGGATGTACAGTACCTGCACTCTACACGAGGGGTGGAGGTGGTGGGATGTACAGTACCTGCACTCTACACGAGGGATGAAGATATATTGCAGTTTTTGAACTGTAGTATCGGCACGCCTTTGCCAAGACAATGATGGAGTGAGTGATGAAAGATTTTTTTTTCTTTTTGGGGTCACCTCTGCCTCGGTGGGACACCCTGCCTCGGTGGGACACCCTGCCTCGGTGGGACACCCTGCCTCGGTGGGACACCCTGCCTCGGTGGGACACCCTGCCTCGGTGGGACACCCTGCCTCGGTGGGACACCCTGTCTCGGTGGGACGGCCGATGTATTAAAAAAAAAAAGTGCGCCCGCGTGGGAGGATGATGGGACGTCTTAGACTTTAATAAAGAGTAATATGTGAACCTTTTTTTTTCTTTTGCATCGCAAAATATGAGAATCAAAAAGGAAAGTTAAAGGATATCCTGGAAGGACAGGTGACTGCAGTCCTGGAAGGACAGGTGACTGCAGTCCTGGAAGGACAGGTGACTGCAGTCCTGGAAGGACAGGTGACTGCAGTCCTGGAAGGACAGGTGACTGCAGTCCTGGAAGGACAGGTGACTGCAGTCCTGGAAGGACAGGTGACTGCAGTCCTGGAAGGACAGGTGACTGCAGTCCTGGAAGGACAGGTAACTGCAGTCCTGGAAGGACAGGTGACGAAGGCTGTGACAAGTGTCCCTGCAAGAGAAGATTGAGATGACTGTGGAGGTGATGTCTTTCCCTATAAAACGTATTATCTCCTTGTGAAATAACTCAGTGGAAAAAAATGACAAGCCTGGGGGGTAAGGGGGGGATGATGAATAATGAATTGTATAAGAGAAACGAGTGAAACATATTTGAACAGGAATATTTGTTGTGATGGTGGTGGTGCTGCTGTTGTTGATGCTGCTGCTGTTGCTGCTACTGCTGCTGTTGCTGCTGCTAATACTGCTGCTGTTGCTGCTGCTGCCTGTTGCTGCTGCTTCTACTGCTGCTAATTCTGCTGCTGTTGCTGCTGCTAATGCTGCTGCTGTTGCTGCTGCTTCTCCTGCTGCTAATGCTGCTGATGTTGCTGCTGCTTCTCCTGCTGCTAATGCTGCTGCTGTTGCTGCTGCTTCTCCTGCTGCTAATGCTGCTGATGTTGCTGCTGCTGCTAATGCTGCTGCTGTTGCTGCTGTTTCTTCTGCTGCTAATGCTGCTGCTGTTGCTGCTGTTTCTCCTGCTGCTAATGCTGCTGCTGCTCCTATTGCTGCTGTTCCTGCTGCTAATGCTGCTACTGCTCCTATTGCTGCTGTTTCTGCTGCTAATGCTGCTACTGCTCCTATTGCTGCTGTTCCTGCTGCTCATATTGCTGCTGTTACTGCGGCTGCTCCAGCTGCTGATCCAGCTGCTGCTGCTGCTGCTGCTCCAGCTGCTGCTGTTGCTGCTGCTCCAGCTGCTGCTGCTGCTGCTCCAGCTGCTGCTGCTGCTCCAGCTGCTGCTGCTGCTCCAGCTGCTGCTGCTGCAGCTGCTGCTGCTCCAGCTGCTGCTGCTGCTCCAGCTGCTGCTGCTGCTCCAGCTGCTGCTGCTCCAGCTGCTGCTGCTCCAGCTGCTGCTGCTGCCAGTTCCACTGCGCTGCTCGCTGCTGCTGCTGCTCCAGCTGCTGCTGCTGCTCCAGCTGCTGCTGCTGCTCCAGCTGCTCCAGCTGCTGCTGCTGCTCCAGCTGCTCCAGCTGCTGCTGCTGCTCCAGCTGCTCCAGCTGCTCCAGCTGCTTTAGCTGCTGCTGATGCTCCAGCTGCTCCAGCTGTTGCTGCTGCTCCAGCTGCTGCTGATGCTCCAGCTGCTGCTGATGCTCCAGCTGCTCCAGCTGCTGCTGCTGCTCCAGCTGTTTCTGCTGCTGCTCCAGCTGCTGATGATCCAGCTGCTGCTGCTCCTGCTGCTGCTGCTCCTGCTGCTGCTGATGCTCCAGCTGCTGCTGCTGATGCTCCAGCTGCTGCTGCTGCTCCTGCTGCTGCTGCTGCTCCAGCTGCTGCTGCTGATGCTCCAGCTGCTGCTGCTGATGCTCCAGCTGCTGCTGCTGCTCCTGCTGCTGCTGCTCCTGCTGCTGCTGCTGCTCCAGCTGCTGCTGCTGCTGCTGCTGTTCCAGCTGCTGCTCCTGCTGCTGCTCCAGCTGCTGCTGCTGCTGCTCCAGCTGCTGCTGCTGCTGCTGCTCCAGCTGCTGCTGCTGCTCCAGCTGCTGCTGCTGCTGCTGCTCCAGCTGTTGCTCCTGTTGCTGCTCCAGCTGCTGCTCCAGCTGCTGCTCCAGCTGCTGCTGGTCCAGCTGCTGCTGCTGCTGCTCCAGCTGCTGCTGCTGCTGCTCCAGCTGCTGCTGCTGCTGCTCCAGCTGCTGCTGCTGGTCCAGCTGCTGCTGCTGCTGCTGCTGGTCCAGCTGCTGCTGCTGCTGCTGGTCCAGCTGCTTCTGCTGGTCCAGCTGCTGCTGCTGCTGCTGCTGCTGCTGGTCCAGCTGCTGCTGCTGGTCCAGCTGCTGCTGCTGCTTGTCCAGCTGCTGCTGCTGCTGCTGCTGCTGCTTGTCCAGCTGCTGCTGCTGCTGCTGCTGCTTGTCCAGCTGCTGCTGCTGCTGCTGCTGCTGCTTGTCCAGCTGCTGCTGCTGCTGCTGCTGCTTGTCCAGCTGCTGCTGCTGCTTGGTCCAGCTGCTGCTGCTGCTGGTCCAGCTGCTGCTGCTGCTGGTCCAGCTGCTGCTGCTGCTGGTCCAGCTGCTGCTGCTGCTTGTCCAGCTGCTGCTGCTGCTGCTGCTTGTCCAGCTGCTGCTGCTTGTCCAGCTGCTGCTGCTGCTGGTCCAGCTGCTGCTGCTGCTGCTGGTCCAGCTGCTGCTGCTGCTGCTGGTCCAGCTGCTGCTGCTGCTGCTGGTCCAGCTGCTGCTGCTGCTGCTGGTCCAGCTGCTGCTGCTGGTCCAGCTGCTGCTGTGCTGCTGGTCCAGCTGCTGCTGCTGCTGGTCCAGCTGCTGCTGCCTGCTGGTCCAGCTGCTGCTGCTGCTGTCCATGCTGTCCAGCGCTGCTGCTTGTCCGTGCTGTGTCCAGCTGCTGCTGCTCGCTGCTGTCTGCTGCTGGTCCAGCTGCTGCTGCTGCTGCTGGTCCAGCTGCTGCTGCTGCTCCAGCTGCTGGTCCGCTGCTGCTGCTGCTGCTGGTCCAGTGCTGCTGCTGCTGCTGGTCCAGCTGCTGCTGCTGCTGCTGGTCCAGCTGCTGCTGCTGCTGCTGGTCCAGTGCTGCTGCTGCTGCTGGTCCAGCTGCTGCTGCTGCTGCTGGTCCAGCTGCTGCTGCTGCTGGTCCAGCTGCTGCTGCGCTGCTGCGGTCCAGCTGCTGCTGCTGCTGCTGGTCCAGCTGCTGCTGCTGCTGCTGGTCCAGCTGCTGCTGCTGCTGCTGGTCCAGCTGCTGCTGCTGCTGCTGGTCCAGCTGCTGCTGCTGCTGGTCCAGCTGCTGCTGCTGCTGCTGGTCCAGCTGCTGCTGCTGCTGCTGGTCCAGCTGCTGCTGCTGCTGCTGGTCCAGCTGCTGCTGCTGCTGCTGGTCCAGCTGCTTGCTGTGTCCATTGCTTCGCTTTGTTTACTAGACGTTCAGTGGTCTCATCATCCATTGTATTTGGGTCCACGAAACCCAGAACGTGACACAGTTAGGCTTGGCCCCCCCGTTCGACCGTTGATTGTCCTGTAAACCTCACATTACCTCTCGGGAAGGAACTTGTCACACCAGGCTGAACCTTCTTAAAACCCTCCCCCTCTTTCATGGGGGCTGATCGTGAACCCCCTTCGCCTACATTCAGCTCTAATTTTGTCGAAACTCGATTATGGTGACTAAATATTCGGCGGCCCCCCTGCTACTCTTTCCATCCTTAATCCCATCCATCACCGGGGGTTATGCTTATGTTTTGGTACTCTTTCCCCTTCCCCCCGGTTAGAGCCCCTATGTAAAAAGGAACATTCCACCCTTTTACGACAACGTGATGCACATTGCATTCGCTATTTTTTCGCCTCATGACCCCCCAAAACCTTCCATGTATAGGATTTTAAGATTTTAAAAAAGGGCTTTTTTTTTCGTCCCCCCCGCTTTTTTTTCCCCCCCTTTTTTCCCTTGTTTCTTTTCCCGTTTTTCCCTTCAAAAACTTCTATATGTTCTTTTAAATCCCCTTTTCCCCCCGCCCCCTTAAAATTCCTGCCCCTGTATGTTCTATTCCCCTCCTTGGGAAACCCAACTACCTAAGGGCTTCTCCCCTTTTTTTTCTAGACCATTTCTGTTCTCATTCCCATGCCATCGCAGTATACCCGGGGATGGTTCAAAGTCATCTGGGCGCAACAGTGTTTCCGAACAGCTTTTTAGGGCATCTATTCCCTTTTTGGCTAGCATTTTTTTCGAATTGTATGCTATTCGGGACACTTCCCCTTATTGCATATATGCCTGTGTCACCATTTGTGGTGTTTGCCCCCCTTAGTGCTTTACGGCCCCAAACCTTAAAAAATTGATACAATTCACCCCCTAGTTTTGGGGGTTCCCCCCTTTTGGGGTTAGCATTCTTTGAAACATAAAGATATTGTCTTTTTTTGGGGCCCCCTGTTCAGGGCGTACAGGGAAAGGGGAACAGGGGGGGGCCTGCTGGGGGGTCAGCAGTACATGACCTTCCAGTTTCATAGGGGAATTGTTTCCTTTCACGGACTTTTGCGGTCATTCTCCCACCCGGGGAAAACAACGCTGGTCTGACCTGGGGGAATAACAAACCTTCATTCTTTAAACCCCGGTTATGGTTTTTTCTGGCCTTTTTTGTCAAATCCTTTATTTTTTTAATACAAGGTGGGGGTACTTATAGTTATACTTAAAAATTGGGGATATTACAAGATGGAATAATATGCCTAGGTATGCCTAGGCTTTTCAGGAGTCTTATGATAGGTCTTACCAATATTTTATACAATGGAAACAGATTGAAAGGGTTTGGGGTTTAAAAAATTTTAGGTTTTTGGAAAATTTAAACATTGAGAATTTAACAATTAGTATAAAAATTAAAACCAATTAGTTTATATATTAAGGGAAAAAGGTGATATTTGGGGCATAATATAGATTCTATTTGGGGAGTATCTTAGGAAATTTTTTTAAGCAATATTATGGAGCAATAGTTGTATTAAAATTTTTGGGGTTGAACTTAAATTTAAAGGGGGAACACAGATATCAAATTATTTTGCTGTGGTTAGTAATGTGAAAAATTAAGGGGAATCACAAAATCAATAAGTGTATTTTGCTGTGGATATGTGCAAAATAAAGAAATTTTGTAGGGGTTAACCCCCCGGGTTTTGGGGCGTAAGTGAATAAGATGTTTTTTAAGGTGCTTTTAAAAAAGGGGGGTTGTGTCTGCATTTCCCCCAATTTTTTTGGAAGGGGGTTCCAGTTTTTTGGGGCCCTTTTTGCATTAATTTTTTTAAGATTTAGTCGGACACCAAGTTAAAAAGGGTTGGGGGCTACACTCTCCGTCTTCGCATCGGGGCCCACTCGTCTTACCACGGGTATCTCATGGAAGGCTCCCTGTTTTCCCTGTGGCATTGTCAGGTTCCAGTGTCTGTTCGACATATTCTGTTGGACTGCCCACTCTATCAAGAGCACGAGGGGAAATTTCCTCCCCAAGGGCCCCTTGCTCTGCGGCCCCCTTTTTTTACCTTCCCTTCTTGCAGATGAACCCCCCTTTTTAACCCCACTCTCTCGTTGACTTTTTTTTCAAAAGACTTACTACACAAACTCTGAAGATTATACCCTAGCACCTCCCTCAGTCCCTTCCCCCCTTGATCTCTTTTTTACCCTCTATCCCTGCACCCCCCACCCCCCGCTGTACTCCATACCCTACTAATCATCCATCTCCCTCTTAAAACCTATTCTCCTCGTCCTGCAATAACGTGCAGAGCTGTATAACCCCTGGGTTTTTTCGTTTTTATTTGATTATAATAAAAGGGGAAAAAGGAGGGGGGTTTCAGTGTCTGTGGAAAATTGGGGGGAGGCAGCGGTGGGTGCGTTGTTTGGTGTTGGATGTAAAATGAACTGGGCCGGGGTCAAACCCCTTTTTTCCCTTTGGGGTTTTAAAAAGTAAAAAGGAGAGTTTGGGGTGGGAGGAACACTCTTTTTCCCTCATAATATAATACTACTAGCACACTGGTGCCTCCCCGGCACCCACCTTCCTCCCCCCAGCCACATTAGGCTTAGTTGGGGCTGGTCACACCTCCTGGTTCAGTGGAATCCGCTGTTTTAAACGGAGGGTGAAGATACAGGAGAATGGGAATAACTGAGCATGAAAATTTACCTCCCACGTAAAATTGGGTGAAAGTCTCGGGGGATGTGCCTCCCCAAGGTCACCGACTGAGCCAGCTTCTAAAAAGTTCCCAAACCCCTGCAATACTATCACCCACTCCAAACCAGAACTTCTAGCCCTTTTTTTGGAATGAAAGACGAATTTTCAGTGTGTACACCCCGGGTTACCAACACACCGGGGGGTTTCCAACACACCTGGGTTACCAACAAAACCGGGGACCAACCACCTGGGTTAACCCGTGGGACTGCACAGTCGCTTATTCCCGGGGGTTGGGAAAGGGGGTGAACTGTGGCATATTCAGAGAGGAAGAGTAGCAGTGGACTAGAAAATTCCCCCCCCTGTACGTTGATAGAGGTAAAGGGTGGGCCCCAAAAGAAAGGAAGAGGGGAAGCAGGGCCCCGGGGGACCCTTTTAACCAGAAAATTTTTCCCCGTGTTTTTTTAAGTATACCCAGTCACAACCCCAAAATCGGGGGTTCTCACAACACTGTAGTGGCGACCCCAACCCCATGAGTTTTTTGAGGACTTATCAGTCTGGAAATGGGGAAAAGGCCCGCAAATTGGGATGCCCCGATCCTCAAAACACTCTCTTCCCTCATCCACTCAGCCGACACCTAAAAATGAAGGGGAAATTTAAAAGGGAAAAAATTGGCAAAAAAAAAAAGGGATTTTAAAAAGGTAAATACTGCAAAAAAATGGGAGTAAAAAGGAAAAAATTTAAAAAAAAAAGGCAGTAAAAAGGGGAAATACTGCACAAAACAGTACAAAAAAAAAAAATTTTTTAAAGTATAGCACTAAGTTAACTTTGACAATTTACTGCTGTCAGATTGTCAGTTGAAGTGAATAACTAGGGTTTGTGAGATTAAACTGAAAAGGGGAATTGTTTTTTAACACTAATCGCAGAAAGTGGGTCAAACTGCGTTATTCCAGTTAAAAGGGGGCCGGAATTTGGGGAAATTTTTCAGCCGTTTTCCCCGTAGAAATAGTATATTCCTTCCTTTTGGGCCCTTTTTAAAGAAATTTTTTTCCTCTCTTGCAAAGCACTGGGAATTTTCCGCCATTTCGTAACTTTCTTTTTCTATAAAGGAGATTTTCCCGCAGTTTGGTCAGGCATTCATTTCCCCATTTTCACTTTTCATGGTAATAGAGTATTTAAAAGGATTATTTTTTTAGGGGGAAAGTTAATTTTTTGTTTTCTGTTTTTTCCGGGTTTTTTGGATCCTATCACTTTAAATCTTTTATTCATCACTTGGTATGTTGAGATGAAGATGGTCTTAGATGAGTTTCAAGGTGGTTTGTTTACATCTTTCCTGAGTTATAGTTGTTGGGGAGATGTTTGTGTTCACTACAACTGAGTCAGATAATTGTTGTTTCGGGGCCCCTTGGTAATTTCTCAGCCCCTAAGGGGCCCAAGGAAAGTCTGGAACAGAGACTTGATTGCAGTTACCTGGGAATTTTCCGATATATTGAAAAAAATGATTTGTGATAACTTTCCAAGTTCTTCATTAACCTTAAGATTAAATTAGTGATTCTTTGTTAAAGAACCAAATCGAGTGTTTTTCCCCTCTAGTTGGTTTTTAAAAAAACTGTTTTAAAAAAAGTCAACCACAAGAAAGTCACTAGAAAAATTCCTGGACATTGTTCCAATAATTTGTAAAAATTAAAAAATCTCCCAAAACACAACATTTTCATATCTGACGTCTTATGAATTTCGTCCCTGAAAATTTACCCCTATTCGGTTGGGGGGCTTGAAATCCCCCCAAAATTAATTTATCACCCCGGCTGTGCCAAACAGACTGTGTCCAATGTTTCTAATCTTATGTCTTTTCTAAAAAATTTAAATTATCTCAAATACATCGTCACCCCAAACCCTTTTTCCGGACCCTATCAAAATGAAAAACCCTGACCTCCAGGAGGCATTTTTTATCTATCTTATTTCTTGACTCCCTATTTGTATAAACCTTCAGGGAATAGTCATTGTTTTTCATTCTCTTTTTTTTGATCATTTTTTTTGCCTTTCTAACTTTATTTTGAATATTGTCTTGTAAACAAAAACCCGATGTATCCTTTTTAAAATCTGCGTTTCCAACCTTAATACTGGGCCCATTGTTTTTTCCAAAACACCCCCTCTATAATCTATCAGTTTAAGTCTAAAAAGTCTCCAATGACCCCCTCAATCAATTAAGAAAACCACTCCCCCCAGAGATGAACCCCATCCCTTTTATACATTTAGTTTGCCATGTTTTTCCCCTTATTGAATGGGATTGCAAGTTCCTTCAGTCCTTCTAGCCAACAATTTTCCAATTGCCTGCTCCATTCATTACCCACTCCCATTCTAGGCAAAAAGCTCTATGATTGGGGGCTTTTCCAAAAACCCGACTACTTTTTGGTGACCGTCTTTCAAACTCCTCTCTCCTGCCCTTCCCAATGCCATTTCCCCCCCGCCCCAAAACAAATAATGGGTTGTCCCATTGCCTGACATAATATTATCAACCTGCGACTATGTCACCAACACCAGCTCCGGGGGCCCCCTTTTTTTGGATATCTAGTTTTAGTTATAAGATTTAGGTAAGGGGGTTTTTTTTGGGTTTATTGGGAATTAGTTTGGGTTTTAGTAGGGGTTTTTTAAAGGGGGTTTTAAAATTTATTTCCCCGATCAGGTAATTCCCGATTTGGGCCCCCTTTTTGTGCATAAATTTTTTTAAAGGGGGGATATGGACCCCGGAACACAACAAGTGATCTGTTCCCGGGGTTTTTGGGGGTCCTGTTAAGGTTGGTGAGAAGTTTTGTGGAGGGTTTATGTTTGAGTGTAGTGTTTTTGTTGTAGTAGGACAAGAATAAGTGTGAATGTTCTTTACTGAGTAGTTTTAGACTTTTGAATATTGTGGAGGGGTATTGCCCGGGGGGGAAATTTGTTTTGTTGGGTTATTATTGGTCTAAGGTGATTTAATTTTTTTATCCCCATGCACAAATTCCATACGTGAGATAAGGGTAAATGAGTGAATGATAATAAAGGAGAGCTGATTGTGGAAAGTAACATATCTTTTTTTAGGGCCTCTGTATGTTAAAAAGGGGTATGTTAAAAGTCTGAAACATGTTACGGGGTAAACATACTTTAAACAGACAGGGGGGTAGTGAAGGGGCCCAAAAACTTAATCTAGAGCATCGAAGATATAAACGCTGAAGCTGGGGAAACACCAAAACCTCAATTTAGGTTTTTTTGAACATGAAAAAGCTGCCTAAGGTGCACTGTGGCCTAACAAACTTTTTCGGGGAATAACAGAAAAATTTGTGACAAAAAAAAAATCACAGCCTTTATTTAAATTTCCTCAAATTTAAAATTTTTTAAAAAAATTTTTTTTTCTTTTCCGGGGGTTAAAACTAGACTGTTTTAAAACAGTTTGGGTGAATCAAAAAACCAAAAAACTGTGATGACTATTAACCTTACATAATTTTATCTCATCAAGTTTGCCAGACAATAATAAAGAAAAAATTTTTTGTTGTTCCAATGTGTAAACAAAGAGAGTAAAAAAGGGGAAAAAAGGTAGAAAGAAAGATAAAAAGTTTGGGGATGGTGACCATCAGGGGGCCCCAGAGCTGGATCTCCTTTTGGCTGTGTACCCCCCCCTTTTGGTCTACAATGTGGCTGGTTTTTCCCTGTGGTCTCCGGGGGTGGGGTTTTTCCCGTGCTGGGTCTCC
>WNWK01019724.1:0-37191 GCA_009830355.1 Cherax destructor | reverse complement strand
GGGGACCCCTGGGGTGGGACTGGGTGAGGCATCAAAAATCCAAAAAATTTCCGGAATTTCAGGAAGGGGAAGCATCCGGGGCCCCGGATGGATTCCTGGGGGGACATGAACCTGGGGAAGGTTTGATGCAAGATCACTATGTGTAGGACAGGAAGTGGGGAAGGGAGAAATCTGAGGGAAAGATGGACTCTTGGACACATGAACCGGGAATTTAAGATCACTGAGTGTAGGACAGGAAGGGGGGAAGGGACAATATCTGAGAGGACACAGATGGACTCATGGACACATGGACCTGGGGAATTTAAGATCACTGAGTGTAGGACAGGAAGTGGGGAAGGGACAATATCTGAGAGGACACAGATGGACTCCTGGACACATGAACCTGGGGAATTTAAGATCACTGAGTGTAGGACAGGAAGTGGGGAAGGGACAATATCTGAGAGGACACAGATGGACTCCTGGACACATGAACCTGGGGAATTTAAGATCACTGAGTGTAGGACAGGAAGGGGGGAAGGGACAATATCTGAGAGGACACAGATGGACTCATGGACCTGGGGAAACTTCAAAAACACAGTAAGTTGGTGGACCTTAAAGACGAACCACTGGCCTCCACTGGCAGGGTCTGATAACTCAGAGATAACTCTGAGGCTGACGGTGGTCGCAAACAAAGGTTATTATATTATCTCTATATTTCTCATTATTCAGACAATCAAGAACATAGTGGTCAAGAGTGTGACAAAGCTGACCACATATTTTGCATTTAGTTTGATCATCAACAGTGTATATGCCAAGTTGCCAACAGCACAGAGCCTAAGCCTGGCTACTACAATATCAGTTAATGTGTTTACATTGCAGGTTGCTCCATAAATATGCTTATGAGCAGTCATGTCATCATAATGATTTGTAGATCTATTCAAACTTCTGACTGAATTTCTTTAACATTCAGATTAATTATATACTTCTCTCTTATAATTCTTATGCATCGTGAAGTAACTTTATTGTAAAAGATTCCGCCCATCATAATAAATTTATTCATAATAACACTAGAGGAACAGAGATTACACTTTGGTACATAGTATCACCATAAATACATAGATTACACTGTTATAATGTTAACACAGACGATACAAAGACCACGATGCTGTATACGAAACTGAGTAAAATTGTTTTAACAAATTAAAAACTATGACATAAAAATAGAAGAATTAAAAATAAATTGCCTCTCCATGGTGGTGTAACTGGACGGGAAGTTCTTCTCTTCTGGCTGACTACGGTACCAGACTATCCAGGTGAACGTATTTACAGGGCACAGATTTGTGTGTCCTCTGTAATTTCATCTGTCTGTATATAACGACATTAAAACATTTGTTCTAATATCATATATGGGTAGTGCTCCATGGGGTTGCCACATTTGAAGAGTTAAGTTCCTGTCTGTTTGGGGTTCACAGCTCTCAACGTCACTCAAGTTCTATAGAAGTTTTTTTATGAAGCTATTGTGTGTGGGAGTGTAGAACACATTATTATACATTGTCAGAGTGTTGAGTGTGCGTGGGAGTGTATTATTATTATTATTATTGTAATAAAAACCAAGCGCTAAACTTACGTGGGTCATAGAGCGCTGCAGGGCCGGGGATGTTGCTGGAGCAGAGAGCAGCCAGGGGTGGAGAGGATAACAGAGGTAGAGTCAGAAAGATCTGTGAGGAGTGCTAAAGGAAGTATCATCAAAGTTTGGGTAATATATCGGTTGCTGTCAAAAAGTCAAAGAGAAAGTCTGAGCCAAAAATGGGGCCGTCAGCAAGGAGGGAAGATAGAGTTAGGCTGAGTGTGTGAGTGCACAACACATTACTACACATTGTCAAAGAATATTGAAAAAGATAATTGAAAAAAATAACTTTGCGTTTTTATAGTTTTTAAATTTATTTTAAATAGTGTAAGTCGTGATGGCAGAGTCGTCCATGTGTTAGCTACAGTGTTCACCAATCTTAGGTTTTTGCTTATTACTTCACAACACCTGACCCAGTTGGCTTTAAATTTGAAAAGCTGGTCAACTATTATTAGGTGAAAATTTGAAGAGCAGTTAACATGTACAGGAGCTCACTTCTCAATTTTACATAGACCATTCCTGAAATTTATTTTCATGAAGTTGTCTCAAAGATTCTCTTCTGATCAGCTTCATAAATTCAGGTATCGTCGAGTGATTGACTTAAACTGCCATTGGTTATAAATTTACATTTAAACAGAGTGACGAGGCAGAGCCAGGAGCTGAGACCTGACCCCTGCAACTTCATATAGGTGATCACACACACAATTGCGTTTTGTATTTTGTAGCGACCAGCTAAGAGGAGGGGCCAGGAGCTGTGAATCGACCCATGCAACTGCATATATGTGAGCACATATGAGAACACACACACACACAGTGGTAGTGAGCACTCAGTAAGGGTAACAACAATGTTCTCAGTGTTCACTGAGTTAAGGCTAATGAAAGGCTATTTCATCTGACTATACTCACTGATGTCTAGATCTTATTCTCCTTTGGTGTTGCTATGGGCTCCCTTTATACGATATCCTTCCTAATCTTTATATGGAGTTTTTCAAAACTGTTCCACTTCCTTCTATTGGGGTAAGTCCTTTTATCTGACTTCACTATGTAAATGATGTCTTTGCTCTGTGGCCACGTGACTCTAGTCTCTTTCACCCTTTTCTTGGTATTCTTACCAATCTTACTTCTTCTATTAAGCTCAAAGCTGAATGAGAATCTAACTCTTTGTATCTTTCCCGTGATGTTCAAGTCCACTGCTTTTTGACAGACTTATTTTTTCCAGTTATCTCAAGCAACATCTGGGTATCCAGTGGCTTTATCAATACAAATTCTAGGATCACTATGTGAAGACAGTAGAACTATATACAAAAGTACAAAGTGTCCTAGAATTTGTATTGATAAAGCCACTGGATGGCGAAACGTTTACAATAAAGATACCCAGATGTTGCACATGTGTCTTTAATTTCATACTGTCGGTATTGTATACCATTCTTGTACACATTGTTAAAAGTTGTAATCTTCAGAACACTGTGACTTGACCTGATCTCTGCCTCCTCTTCCACTTCTTTCCTCTTGACCTTGTGTTGTGATCTGTGATATACACAAGTTAACACATACTGGGACACTATGGTCATAATGTCTAGGTGGGTTGCCGTCTGACTAACCATAGTACAGTTCACATTAATTTAATTAAAATTGCCTTTACTTCATAACTGCTTATTAAATTATTTTTCAGTTGGTAAAACTTGCTTAAAAGTTGCATTAATTCATTATAAAACAAATTAAAACAATACAGAAACTCCAGTCTTAAGATAAGGAAGAATCAGCGATGAAAAAGTTCCAAAAATATTACTTTAGTGAGTATTTAAGTTGTGTTATGAACTCCAGGAGAAAGTTGTGTGTAAAAGTATTGTAAAGTTTAACAATAATTATGATAACACAAATAATTACTATCAGTTAGTAATTACAAATAGGTAATTAACATTTACACAAACTATACGAAAAAGTAGGAATGGATTAGAAAGGTACAAGGCCACGCTGTGAGATCTAGCTCTGGGGCCCTGATGGTCACCAGGTCAAACACTACTTTTCTTTCTACTTTCTTTTCCTCTTACTCTCGTGAGATCATTATATTACACATCTACTTGATGTATTTTTTGCAACAACCATATTCATGTGTAGGTTAGGTTAGGTAAGGTTCGTCAGGAAACAGGACAAGTGTTCCTGACGCGGGTTTAGTCAGATGATGACCCGCCATTGGAGCTTTTGGTCATCTGACCAAGGCCTTCCGCTGGCTTACCGTCCACCCCTTTCAAAATTAATGGTTATTATTATAACCATATCTATTTTTTTCTGTTTATATTACCTTCTTTATTAATTTTAATGCAGGATCTTTTGCGCCAATTGTTGTTCAGTCTTTGAACTCATGACAATTTTTATGTGGCATTATTTCAGTGAATATTATACGTTGTTTACACACTATGTACAACACTAAATGTTGTTTATTAGAGTGTGGCAGGTGTTGATGGACGGTGTTGATGGAGTGTGTGGCAGGTGTGTGGAGGTGTTGATGAGGTGTGTGGGTGTTTGAGTTGTGAGGTGTTGATGGAGTGTGTGGCAGTTGATGGAGGTGTGTGGCAGGTGTTGATGGAGGTGTTGTGTGGCAGGTGTTGATGGAGGTGTGTGTGGCAGGTGTTGATGGAGGTGTGTGGCGGGTTTGTTGAGTGTGAGGTGTGTGTGGCAGGTGTTGATGGAGGTGTGTGTGGAGGTGTGTGTGGCAGGTGTTGATGGGTGTGGCAGGTGTTGATGGAGGTGTGTGTGGCAGGTGTTGATGGAGGTGTGTGTGGCAGGTGTTGATGGAGGTGTGTGTGGCAGGTGTTGATGGAGGTGTGTGTGGCAGGTGTTGATGGAGGTGTGTGTGGCAGGTGTTGATGGAGGTGTGTGTGGCAGGTGTTGATGGAGGTGTGTTGGCAGGTGTTGATGTAGGTGTGTGTGGCAGGTGTTGATGGAGGTGTGTTGGCAGGTGTTGATGGAGGTGTGTGGGCAGGTGTTGATGAGGTGTGTTGCAGGTGTTGATGGAGGTAAGTTTGCAGGTTTGATGAAATGTTAACACAGTTGTTGATTAGGTTGTTCGTTACGAAGACTGTTTTAAAAATGTTCCTAACCACGTAAGTCGCAAGACTTCAAGTGAAACATTTCAGACAATTTGAGTGAAATTTAAACCACTCGCTGTGATTACATTTTGTTACGAAGTTTCTGTTAGTTACTTTCAAAGTTTGTTAATGTGCATCGTACACCTTAAAGCAGATTTTCATGTTCATGAAATAACAATCAAAATGACTGTGTCTTCAGTTTCAGCCTTTATATCTTTGATGCTGTAGATTAAGTTTCACCGACATGTAACACTACTCTCCCCACTTCCTGTGACAAGTACACTACTCTCCCCACTTCCTGTGACAAGTAACACTACTCTCCCCACTTCATGTGACAAGTAACACTACTCTCCCCACTTCCCGTGACAAGTAACACTACTCTCCCCACTTCCTGTGACAAGTAAAACTACTCTCCCCACTTCCTGTGACAAGTAACACTACTCTCCCCACTTCCTGTGACAAGTAACACTATTCTCCCCACTTCCTGTGACAAGTTACACTACTCTCCCCACTTCCTGTGACAAGTAACACTACTCTCCCCACTTCCTGTGACAAGTAACACTACTCTCTCCACTTCCCGTGACAAGTAACACTACTCTCCCCACTTTCTGTGACAAGTTACACTACTCTCCCCATTTCCTGTGACAAGTTACACTACTCTCCCCACTTCCTGTGACAATTAACACTACTCTCCCCACTTCCTGTGACAAGTAACACTACTCTCCCCACTTCCTGTGACAAGTAACACTACTCTCCCCACTTCCTGTGACAAGTAACACTACTCTCCCCACTTCCTGTGACAAGTAACACTACTCTCCCCACTTCCTGTGACAAGTTACACTACTCTCCCAATTTCCTGTGACAAGTTACACTACTCTCCCCACTTCCTGTGACAATTAACACTACTCTCCCCACTTCCTGTGATAAGTAACACTACTCTCCCCACTTCCTGTGACAAGTAACACTACTCTCCCCACTTCCTGTGACAAGTAACACTACTCTCCCCACTTCCTGTGACAAGTAACACTACTCTCCCCACTTCCTGTGACAAGTAACACTACTCTCCCCACTTCCTGTGACAAAATACACTACTCTCCTCACTTCCTGTGACAAGTTACACTACTCTCCCCACTTCCTGTGACAAGTAACACTACTCTCCCCACTTCCTGTGACAAGTAACACTACTCTCCCCACTTCATGTGACAAGTAACACTACTCTCCCCACTTCCTGTGACAAGTTACACTACTCTCCCCACTTCCTGTGACAAGTAACACTACTCTCCCCACTTCCTGTGACAAGTTACACTACTTTCCCTACTTCCTGTGACAAGTAACATTACTCTCCCCACTTCCTGTGACAAGTAACACTACTCTCCCCACTTCCTGTGACAAGTTACACTACTTTCCCCACTTCCTGTGACAAGTTGCACTACTCTCCCCACTTCATGTGACAAGTTACACTACTCTCCCCACTTCCTGTGACAAGTAACACTACTCTCCCTACTTCCTGTGACAAGTTACACTACTCTCCCCACTTCCTGTGACAAGTTACACAACTCTCCCCACTTCCTGTGACAAGTAACACTACTCTCCCCACTTCCTGTGCCAAGTTACACTACTCTCCCCACTTCCTGTGACAAGTTACACTACTCTCCCCACTTCCTGTGACAAGATTCATTACTCTCCCCACTTCCTGTGACAAGTAACACTACTCTCCCCACTTCCTGTGACAAGTAACACTACTCTCCCCACTTCCTGTGATAAGTAACACTACTCTCCCCACTTCCTGTGACAAGTTACACTACTCTCCCCACTTCCTGTGACAAGTAACACTACTCTCCCCACTTCCTGTGACAAGTTTCACTACTCTCCCCACTTCCTGTGACAAGTTACACTACTCTCCCCATTTCCTGTGACAAGTAACACTACTCTCTCCACTTCCTGTGACAAGTAACACTACTTTCCCCACTTCCTGTGACATGTAACACTACTCTCCCCACTTCCTGTGACAAGTTACACTACTCTCCCCACTTCCTGTGACAAGTTACACTACTCTCCCCACTTCCTGTGACAAGTTACACTACTCTCCCCACTTCCTGTGACAAGTAACACTACTCTCCCCACTTCCTGTGACAAGTAACACTACTCTCCCCACTTCCTGTGACAAGTAACACTACTCTCCCACTTCCTGTGACAAGTTACACTACTCTCCCCACTTCCTGTGACAAATAACACTACTCTTCCCACTTCCTGTGACAAGTTACACTACTCTCCCCACTTCCTGTGACAAGTAACACTACTCTCCCCACTTCCTGTGACAAGTAACACTACTCTCCCCACTTCCTGTGACAAATAACACTACTCTCCCCACTTCCTGTGACAAGTTACACTACTCTCCCCACTTCCTGTGACATACACAATCGTGTTTCACACTCACACATACATTCCACAACACACACTTTGCACTTCTCAGACGTCACTAGTTAATGTTCATCTCAGACGTCACTAGTTAATGTTCATCTCAGACGTCACTAGTTAATGTTCATCTCAGACGTCACTAGTTAATGTTCATCTCAGACGTCACTAGTTAATGTTCCAAGTCAGACCAAAACGTCATCTTAAGTTTCTTGCTGCTGTGTGCTGGTTATTTGTGTATTGTTGTGAATAAATGATGGAGAATCCTGGTTGACACAAGACTTTCACTGGTAAAGATGTGAATAAATGAAAAAGTGAAAAGTTTGAGATTCTTGTGGATGAGAGTGTAGCCAGAAATAATTATTAAAGTATGAAATATATCTCTCGAATTGTCCTTCCTATGTCTATCATAAACAGTAACCATTTTAATCAACCATATTCAATATCACTTGAGAAGTGATCACAGAGGTGAGATCACCAGGCGAGGGCACACACATTCAACCAGGTTGATCACCAGGCGAGGGCACACACATTCAACCAGGTTGATCACCAGGCGAGGGCACACACATTCAACCAGGTTGATCACCAGGCGAGGGCACACACATTCAACCAGGTTGATCACCAGGCGAGGACACACACATTCAACCAGGTTGATCACCAGGCGAGGACACACACATTCAACCACGTTGATCACCAGGCGAGGACACACACATTCAACCACGTTGATCACCAGGCAAGGACACACACATTCAACCAGGTTGATCACCAGGATGTGTGCACCAGTAGGTTGTCTATAAATAAACAATTAACTGTTAGGCCTAATATCTTACTCAATTGCTCTTTTGAATCGTCTGTCAAATTTTGTGAGTGTACTCACCTACATGTGGTTGCATGGGTCGATTCACAGCTCCTGGCCCCGCTTCTTCACTAGTCGCTACTAGGTCACTCTTCCTGCTCCATGAGCTTTAGCATACCTCTTCTTAAAGCTATGTATGCATCCTGCCTCCATTACTTCACTTCCCAGACTATTCCCCTTTTTGATAACTCTGTGACTGAAGAAAAACTTCCTAACATCCCTGTGATTCATCTGAGTCTTCAACTTCCAATTGTGACCTTGTTGTTGTGTCCCATCTCTGGAACATCCTGTCTCTGTCCACCTTGACGTTTCTCTCAGTATTTTATATGTCGTTATCATATACCCCCTATCTTTCCTGTCCTCCAGTGTCGTCAGGTCGATTTCCCTTAACCTCTCCTCGTAGGACATAAACCTTAGCTCCAGGACTAGTCTTGCTGCAAATCTTTGCACTTTCTCTAGTTCCAAACTGGTGCTGCATACTCAAATATAGGCCTAACGTACACAGTATACAGGGTCCTGAAAGATTCTTTATTAAGATGTCAGAATGCTGTTGTTAGGTTTGCTAGGCGCCCGTATGCTGCAGCAGTTATTTGGTTGATGTACGCTTCAGGAGATGTGCCTGGTGTTACACTCACCCCAATCTTGATGACTTTGCACTTGGTGGGGTTGAACTCCAAGAGCCAGTTTCTGGACCAGGCCTGCAGCCGTTAAAGATTCCTTTGTAATTCTGTCAGGTCTTCGCCCAATTGAATTCTCATCAACTTCACATCATCTGCAAACAGGGACACTGCTGAGTCTATTCCTTCCGTCATGTCGTTCACAAATACCAGAAACAGTACCGGTCCTAGGACTGACCCCTGTTTGTGTGTCTGTGTTTGTATGTGGGTGGGTGTATGTGAGTAACAAATACCATCATTTGTAGCATTACATACATACAGAGAAATGATGAGACATATCCACTGTGTATATATCACACACACACGCACCATCACTTGCAGTATTGCGCACATACATAATGATAGAAAAAGAGACACAAAGACACAGAGTGAGTCAAACGGCTTCAAAATTAAATGAAGGTATCAGTAGTGCCACTAATTATTCTTTTGAACTCGGCACAACTCAGAGTGGAGCACTTTGCTCTACTAAAGTTTACTGACAGATAAACCTACTTATATCCAGCACCTCTTGACATGTTAAAGATGATGTCTACTAAGCAGATGACATTTACATATTTACCAACACTACCTGCACACTTCACACTCTACTAGACAACCTCACAGCAGTAGCTGAGAAGTAACTCAAAATGTCCTGACTAGGAATATCAACAACAACGATTTATCTCCATTGCCAATCACTCACAACGTTTCTCCAATCATTCTACACAGCTGACCTGTATAAAGACTATAAACCGTAGAACTCTTTGTGAAAACAAAACAAAAAAAAAAAATATATATATATATATATATATATATATATATATATATATATATATATATATATATATATATATATATATATATATATATATATATATATATATATATATATATATATATAAAACCCTCGCAAATAAATTTATGGGGATAATTAACAAAACGTCGCAATACCGTGGGTGAAACATTGTCACAATACCGTGGGTGAAACATTGTCACAATACCGTGGGTGAAACATTGTCACAATACCGTGGGTGAAACATTGTCACAATACCGTGGGTGAAACATTGTCACAATACCGTGGGTGAAACATTGTCACAATACCGTGGGTGAAACATTGTCACAATACCGTAAGTGAAACATTGTCACAATACCGTGGGTGAAACATTGTCACAATACCGTAGGTGAAACATTGTCACAATACAGTGGGTGAAACATTGTCACAATGCCGTGGGTGAAACAATGTCACAATACCGTGGGTGAAATATTGTCATAATACCGTGGGTGAAACATTGCCACAATACCGTGGGTGAAACATTGTCACAATACCGTGGGTGAAACATTGTCTGCTGTCCATATTTCGTCTGACCTCCCTTCAACGTCTTGAAGGCCTTGGATAATCAGCACTTCACGAAATCACAGCACAAGTACCATGGTGTTCAACTCACTAGCACAAGTACCATGGTGTACAACTCAGTAGCACAAGTACCATGGTGTACAACTCACAAGCACAAGTACCATGGTGTACAACTCACTAGCACAAGTACTATGGTGTACAACTCACTAGCACAAGTACCATGGTGTACAACTCACTAGCACAAGTACCATGGTGTACAACTCACTAGCACAAGTACCATGGTGTTCAACTCACTAGCACAAGTACCATGGTGTACAACTCACTAGCACAAGTACCATGGTGTACAACTCACTAGCACAAGTACCATGGTGTACAACTCACAAGCACAAGTACCATGGTGTACAACTCACTAGCACAAGTACTATGGTGTACAACTCACTAGCACAAGTACCATGGTGTACAACTCACTAGCACAAGTACCATGGTGTACAACTCACTAGCACAAGTACCATGGTGTACAACTCACTAGCACAAGTACCATGGTGTACAACTCACTAGCACAAGTACCATGGTGTACAACTCACTAGCACAAGTACCATGGTGTACAACTCACTAGCACAAGTACCATTGTGTACAACTCACTAGCACAAGTACCATGGTGTACAACTCACTAGCACAAGTACCATGGTGTACAACTCACTAGCACAAGTACCATAGTGTACAACTCACTAGCACAAGTACCATGGTGTACAACTCACTAGCACAAGTACCATGATGTACAACTCACTAGCACACTACACATAGTTCACACAAGTCATGTGTAAGTAGGTAACCTCTAACAAAGACGGTCTACACAACACAGTGTAGGTACAAACAATCACAGACAAACAACATACAACTTTAGCACAGACTTAATTTAGCAAAGTTAAGCAAATACTAATTTTATTCAACAATTAGAATATAGAAGTAATCCTCTTCCTCAGTCTGAGTTCTAACAGTAAACAGACATAAAATTCCAGTAACGTACAGACTTATATTACAAGATACTTTATTGTGGGAGTTGTCACAGTTGCTTTTTGCTGATGACACTGTGCTTTTGGGAGATTCTGAAGAGAAGCTGCAGAGGTTGGTGGATGAATTTGGTAGGGTGTGTAAAAGAAGAAAATTGAAAGTGAATATAGGAAAGAGTAAGGTGATGAGGATAACAAAAAGAATAGGTGACGAAA
Organism: Cherax destructor; assembly: GCA_009830355.1. NCBI lineage: Eukaryota > Metazoa > Arthropoda > Malacostraca > Decapoda > Parastacidae > Cherax > Cherax destructor. The sequence goes on along the minus strand of WNWK01019724.1, from coordinate 25,989 downwards.
GATTGGATATCAGATTGGAGGGAGAGAGTATGGAGGAGGTGAATGTATTCAGATATTTGGGAGTGGACATGTCGGCGGATGGGTCTATGAAGGATGAGGTGAATCATAGAATTGATGAGGGGAAAAGGGTGAGTGGAGCACTTCGGAGTCTGTGGAGACAAAGAACCTTGTCCATGGAAGTAAAGAGGGAATGTATGAGAGTATAGTTATACCAACGCTCTTATATGGGTGTGAAGCATGGGTGATGAATGTTGCAACGAGGAGAAGGCTGGAGGCAGTGGAGATGTCATGTCTGAGGTCAATGTGTGGTGTGAATATAATGCAGAGAATTCGGAGTTTGGAAATTAGGAGGAGGTGCGGGATTACCAAAACGATTGTCCAGAGAGCTGAGGAGGGGTTGTTGAGGTGGTTTGGACATGTAGAGCGAATGGAACGAGACAGAGTGACTTCGAGAGTGTATAAATCTGTAGTGGAGGGAAGGCGGGGTAGGGGTCGGCCTAGGAAAGGTTGGAGGGAGGGGTAAAGGAAGTTTTGTGTGCGAGGGGCTTGGACTTCCAGCAAGCATGTGTGAGCGTATTTGATAGGAGTGAATGGAGGCATATGGTTTTTAATACTTGACGTGCTGTTGGTGTGTGAGCAAGGTAACATTTATGAAGGGATTCAGGGAAACCGGCAGGCCGGACTTGAGTTCTGGAGATGGGAAGTACAGTGCCGGCACTCTGAAGGAGGGGTGTTAATGTTGCAGTTTTATAACTGTAGTGTAAAGCACCCTTCTGGCAAGACAGTGATGGAGTGAATGATGATGAAAGTTTTTCTTTTTCGGGCCACCCTGCCTTGGTGGGAATCGGCCGATGTGTTAATAAAAAATACTTTATTGTTGTATAAATTTTCCTTTAATTAATCTTCCCTCATGTTGGTGAAGGATTAATGTCTGCCATTTCCCAGGTGAACTCTGACCTTTACCAGTTTAATTAATAAATGCCATTAAAATAATTAAAATTGCATAAAATATAGAATAATGTAGGTAGAAATTATTAAATGTTTAACACCAAATTGTAAAATTAAGTCGCAAGAACATAAATATAATAAACCTCAGTCGAATGAAAAGAAGAAAAAGACTCCGCCGGGAGTTGAACCCGAGTCTGGTGATTTAGAGGCAGCCGTGCTGAGCACAGCACCACAGAGTCGTGCTGACCACTGCACCACACAGCCGTGCTGACCACAGCACCACAGAGTCGTGCTGACCACTGCACCACACAGCCGTGCTGACCACTGCACCACAGAGTCGTGCTGACCACTGCACCACACAGCCGTGCTGACCACTGCACCACACAGCCGTGCTGACCACTGCACCACACAGCCGTGCTGACCACTGCACCACACAGTCGTGCTGACCACTGCACCACAGCCGTGCTGACCACTGCACCACACAGCCGTGCTGACCACTGCACCACACAGTCGTGCTGACCACTGCACCACAGCCGTGCTGACCACTGCACCACAGAGTCGTGCTGACCACTGCACCACACAGCCGTGCTGACCACTGCACCACACAGTCGTGCTGACCACTGCACCACACAGTCGTGCTGACCACTGCACCACACAGCCGTGCTGACCACTGCACCACAGCCGTGCTGACCACTGCACCACACAGTCGTGCTGACCACTGCACCACACAGTCGTGCTGACCACTGCACCACACAGTCGTGCTGACCACTGCACCACACAGCCGTGCTGACCACTGCACCACACAGTCGTGCTGACCACTGCACCACACAGCCGTGCTGACCACTGCACCACACAGCCGTGCTGACCACTGCACCACACAGCCGTGCTGACCACTGCACCACACAGCCGTGCTGACCACTGCACCACACAGCCGTGCTGACCACTGCACCACACAGCCGTGCTGACCACTGCACCACAGCCGTGCTGACCACTGCACCACACAGCCGTGCTGACCACTGCACCACACAGCCGTGCTGACCACTGCACCACACAGCCGTGCTGACCACTGCACCACACAGCCGTGCTGACCACTGCACCACACAGCCGTGCTGACCACTGCACCACACAGCCGTGCTGACCACTGCACCACACAGCCGTGCTGACCACTGCACCAATGGTAGTGTTGGCAATGTAATGAACTGTAAAAAAGTTTGTCAAAAGCAGCAAAAGAAAAAGTAGAAAACAATTTTTTGTTCATCATTATCTTTATAACAATAGTACTACTACAACTACTACTAGTACTACTACTTCTACTACTACTACTACTACTTGTACTATTCTTTATGACAAACCCAAAATTTGGTCATCTCAAAAATATCTGATATTATCCTAACACCACAAGACTTTGAAAACGCAATAACTGACATGGCCATTCACTCTGCCCCAGGCACTCTGCCCCAGGCACTCTGCCCCAGGCACTCTGCCCCAGGCACTCTGCCCCAGGTCCAGACTCATGGAACTCCGTGTTCATCAAGAACTGCAAGAAGCCCCTGTCTCGTGCCTTCAGCATTCTATGGAGAGGGAGCATGGACACAGGGGTCATCCCACACACACTAAAAACAACAGACATAGCCCCACTCCACAAAGGTGGCAGTAAAGCAATTGCAAAGAACTACAGATCGATACCACTAACATCCCATATCATAAAAATCTTTGAGAGGGTTCTAAGAAACAAGGTCGCCAACCACCTAGATACCCATCAATTACACAACCCAGGACAACACGGGTTTAGAGCAGGTCGCTCCTGCCTGTCCCAGCTACTGGACCACTATGACAAGGTCCTGGATGTTATAGAATGAAGATGTAGTATACACAGACTTTGCGAAAGCCGTCGACAAGTGTGACCATGGTGTAATACAACACAAAATGCGTAATAAACAAATAACAGGAAAAGTTGGTAGATGGATCTATAACTTCCTGACAAATAGAACATAAAGAGTAATAGTAAACAGAGTAAAGTTTGAGGCAGCTACGGTGAAAAGCTCTGTTCCACAAGGCACAGTACTCGCTCCCATCCTATTCCTTATCCTAATATCTGATATAGACAGAGATGTAAGCCATAGATCAGTGTCTTCCTCGCAGATGACACCCAAATTTGCATGACAGTGTCGTGCGATGATGTTACCACAAGACTCCAAGTGGACCAAATCTTCAAATGGGCCGCTCAAAACAATATGAAGTTCAATGAAGACAAATTTCAACTACTCATATATGGAATACTTGAGGAAATTAAAACTGTATCAGGGTATACAACAAATTCTAACCATACAATAGAACGAAAAAGTAATGTGAAGGATCTGGGAGTGATAATGTCAGGGGATCTCACCTTGAAATACCACAACAATGTATCTACCACATCTGCTAGGAAAATGATAGGATGGATAATGAGAACCTTCAAAACTAGGGACGCAAAGCCCATGATAAATCTCTTCAAATCGCTTGTTCTCTCTAGGCTGGAATACTGCTGCACACTAACTGCCCCCTTCAAGGCTGGCGAAATTGCTGACCAGGGGAATGTACAAAGAACTTTCACGGCACACATAAGTACGATAAAGCACCTAAAATACTGTTTGGTACCAAACTTGCACACGAAACTCACTCCCTATGAAAACAAAAGACTCGGCAGGAGATGCAACATTCCTCCAATGAAAAGCAGGGACGCCACGAGTACACTGAGAGACAACACAGTATGTGTCAGGGGCCGCCCAAGACTGTTTAACTGCCTCCCAGCACACATAAGGAGGATTACCAATAGATCCCTGGCTGTCTTCAAGAAGGCACTGGACAGGCACCTAAAGTCAGTACCTGACCAGCCGAGGTGTGGTCCGTACGTCAGTTTGCGTGCGGCCAGCAGTAACAACCTGGTTGATCAGACTCTGATCCACCACGCGGCCTGGCCTCAGACCGGGCCACGGGGGCGCTGACCCCCGAAACCTTCTCCAGGTATACTACTACTACTACTGCTGCTGCTGCCACTACTACTACTACTACTACTACTACTACTAATAATAATAATAATAATAATAATAATAAAAGAAGAAGAAGAAGAAGAAGAATATTAATATTATTATTATTCAGGAACTGAGAAATTTCAATGTCAGCATCAGTTCATTGTATTCCACAACACTATTGGACTTACACTACTGGACTTACACCATTGGTCTTACACTACTGGACTTTCACTATTGAACTTACATTTTTTTTAACACCTAAAATCTTCAAATTATACTAAGTGGAGCGAAGAGGAGAAGAATGTATAATAATTAACATCTGGAAAACAGTGGCAGGACTGGGAAGACAGATGCCACACACTGTAGGAACAAGTGACATATATGATGACTGAAATAATCATTTACAAGAGCAGGAGACAGGTTAGAGGCAGCAAAATACCTCAAATGAAAAGCAGGACTACAATAAATGTACTACGAGAGAGAATGATGAAGAAACTCTTGATCAGCTGGACGGAAAATAAACACTGTCGTAGTATACAATGAAATAATAATACTTAAGTATGAATATTATAATGGTATACAATATCGACAAGTAGATAAGTAAGACACATATGCAACTGCAACGTATCTTTATTCCGAAGCATATCTACTTGACATGAGAGTAGATGTGCAAGAAGAAAGTGCTGGTAGACTTGACACGACAGTAGATGTGCAAGAAGACAGTGCTGGTAGACTTGACATGAGAGTAGATGTGCAAGAAGACAGTGCTGGTAGACTTGACACGACATTAGATGTGCAAGAAGACAGTGCTGGTAGACTTGACACGACAGTAGATGTGCAAGAAGACAGTGCTGGTAGACTTGACACGACAGTAGATGTGCAAGAAGACAGTGCTGGTAGACTTGACACGACAGTAGATGTGCAAGAAGACAGTGCTGGTAGACTTGACATGACAGTAGATGTGCAAGAAGACAGTGCTGGTAGACTTGACACGACAGTAGATGTGCAAGAAGACAGTGCTGGTAGACTTGACACGACAGTAGATGTGCAAGAAGACAGTGCTGGTAGACTTGACACGACAGTAGATGTGCAAGAAGACAGTGCTGGTAGACTTGACACGACAGTAGATGTGCAAGAAGACAGTGCTGGTAGACTTGACACGACAGTAGATGTGCAAGAAGACAGTGCTGGTAGACTTGACACGACAGTAGATGTGCAAGAAGACAGTGCTGGTAGACTTGACATGACAGTAGATGTGCCAGAAGACAGTGCTGGTAGACTTGACACGACAGTAGATGTGTCAGAAGACAGTGCTGGTAGACTTGACATGACAGTAGATGTGCCAGAAGACAGTGCTGGTAGACTTGACACGACAGTAGATGTGCAAGAAGACAGTGCTGGTAGACTTGACACGACAGTAGATGTGCAAGAAGACAGTGCTGGTAGACTTGACACGACAGTAAATGTGCAAGAAGACAGTGCTGGTAGACTTGACATGACAGTAGATGTGCAAGAAGACAGTGCTGGTAGACTTGACACGACAGTAGATGTGCAAGAAGACAGTGCTGGTAGACTTGACATGACAGTAGATGTGCAAGAAGACAGTGCTGGTAGACTTGACACGACAGTAGATGTGCAAGAAGACAGTGCTGGTAGACTTGACATGACAGTAGATGTGCAAGAAGACAGTGCTGGTAGACTTGACACGACAGTAGATGTGCAAGAAGACAGTGCTGGTAGACTTGACATGACAGTAGATGTGCAAGAAGACAGTGCTGGTAGACTTGACACGACAGTAGATGTGCAAGAAGACAGTGCTGGTAGACTTGACATGACAGTAGATGTGCCAGAAGACAGTGCTGGTAGACTTGACACGACAGTAGATGTGTCAGAAGACAGTGCTGGTAGACTTGACATGACAGTAGATGTGCCAGAAGACAGTGCTGGTAGACTTGACACGACAGTAGATGTGCAAGAAGACAGTGCTGGTAGACTTGACACGACAGTAGATGTGCAAGAAGACAGTGCTGGTAGACTTGACACGACAGTAAATGTGCAAGAAGACAGTGCTGGTAGACTTGACATGACAGTAGATGTGCAAGAAGACAGTGCTGGTAGACTTGACACGACAGTAGATGTGCAAGAAGACAGTGCTGGTAGACTTGACATGACAGTAGATGTGCAAGAAGACAGTGCTGGTAGACTTGACACGACAGTAGATGTGCAAGAAGACAGTGCTGGTAGACTTGACACGACAGTAGATGTGCAAGAAGACAGTGCTGGTAGACTTGACACGACAGTAGATGTGCAAGAAGACAGTGCTGGTAGACTTGACATGACAGTAGATGTGCAAGAAGACAGTGCTGGTAGACTTGACATGACAGTAGATGTGCAAGAAGACAGTGCTGGTAGACTTCTTCAGTGTAATACAGAGGAGAAGCATCAATGGTCTTGTGTAGGAGAAATGTTGCGTAATAAAGATACCTGACAGTTAGAGAAGTATCTTACTTATCAATATTAAGTACTTAAGATAAACCCCGGATGATTAATAACCCCAGTGTGTGTACTCACCTAGTTGTGGTTGCAGGGGTCGAGACATAGCTCCTGGCCTCGCCTCTTCACTGGCCGCTACTGGGTCACTCTCCCTGCGCCATGAGCTTTATGATACCTCTTCTTAAAGCTGTGTATGGAACCTGCCTCCACTACATCGCTTCCCAAGCTATTCCACTTCCCGAACACTCTGTGACTGAAGAAATACTTCCTAACATCCCTGTGATTCATCTGAGTCTTCAACTTCCAACTGTGTCCCCTTGTTGCTGTGTCCCATCTCTGGAACATTCTGTCTCTGTCCACCTTGTCAATTCCTCTCAGTATTTTATATGTCGTTATCATGTACCCCCTATCTCTCCTGTCCTCCAGTGTCGTCAGGTCGATTTCCCTTAACCTCTCCTCGTAGGACATACCCCTTAGCTCCGGGACTAGTCTTGTTGCAAACCTTTGCACTTTCTCTAGCTTCTTTAGGCGCTTGGCTAAATGTGGGTTCCAAACTGGTGCTGCATAATCCAGTATGGGCCTAACTTACACAGTGTACAGGGTCCTGAACGATTCTTTATTAAGATGTCGGAATGCTGTTCTTAGGTTTGCTAGGCGCCCGTATGCTGCAGCAGTTATTTGGTTGATGTGCGCCTCAGGAGATGTGCCTGGTGTTATACTCACCCCAAGATATTTTTCCTTGATTGAGGTTTGTAGTCTCTGGCCCCCTAGACTGTACTCCGTCTGCGGTCTTCTTTGCCCTTCCCCAAATCTTCATGACTTTGCACTTGTTGGGATTGAACTCCAGGAGCCAATTGCTGGACCAGGCTTGTAGCCTGTCCAGATCCCTTTGTAGTTCTGCCTGGTCCTCGTCCGATTGAATTCTTCTCATCAACTTCACATCATCTGCAAACAGGGACACTTCGGAGTCTATTCCTTCCGTCATGTCGTTCACAAATACCAGAAACAGCACCGGTCCTAGGACTGACCCCTGTGGAACCCCACTCGGCACTGACGCCCACTCTGACACCTCGCCACGGACCATGACTCGCTGCTGTCTTCCTGACAGGTATTCCCTGATCCATTGTAGTGTGTGTGTGTGTGTGTGTGTGTGTGTGTGTTCTCACCTAGTTGTGGTTGCAGGGGTCGAGTCATAGCTCCTGGCCCCGCCTCTTCACTGGCCGCTACTGGGTCACTCTCCCTGCGCCATGAGCTTTATCATACCTCTTCATATAAGGCTATGCATGGATCCTGCCTCAAATACATCGTTTCCCAAACTATTCCACTTACTGACCACTCTGTGACTGAAACAATACTTCCTAACATCCATGTGATTCATCTGAGTTTTCAACTTCCAACTGTGTCTCCTTTTTACTGTGTATGTGTGTGTGTGTTGCGTCTTCGTTGTCATGCGGATAGGTAGCACCAACAGCCTAACTGACCAGAGTATCAACCAAGAGACCGTGTCTCAGAGTGAGTAACAAGAACAATGACCACATCAACTATTTACTGTTAATATCCTGGTTACCGTGTGTTAACAATATTACCGTGAACTATCTACAGTTAATACAGAGGCAGCACTGTGTTAACAATTACCAACTGAATTGAGAAGTAGTATGGTGATACCGACAACATGTGCAACAAACCACTTATGTACAGTTCAGGTCATTTATTAAAGTAAACGTTTCGCCACGAGAGGTTTCTTCGGTCCTAATACAGAGATAACTAAGACAATGAGTATATATAGTGGCAGGAGTCAGGTGGAGTGTCACGTGGGTAGTAGTAGTAGTAGTGGTAAAAGTAGTGGTGGTAGTAGTAGTAGCAGTAGTAGTAGTGGTAATAGTAGTGGTAGTAGTTGTGGTAGTAGTGCTAGTAGTAGTGGTAGTAATAGTAGTAGTGGTGGTAGTAGTATTAGTAGTAGTAGTAGTATTAGTAGTAGTAGTTGTAGTAGTTGACGTGGTCCATGTATATTAACATATACAAATGTAGATGAATGAATAGGTAAAACACCTGACAAAAATATATCATAATTATCAAGAGTCATGCTGCTATTCAATTCACAGCCATAACCTCCTCTAACAACCACCTGTTTAAACAGAAGGTGGTGAGTCAGTCAAGATGGTGGAGCAGTGTGTGTCTTGGGATGTGAAGGTGGTGAGTCAGTCAAGATGGTGGAGCAGTGTGTCTGGGGATGTGAAGGTGGTGTGTCAGTCAAGATGGTGGAGCAGTGTGTCTGGGGATGTGAAGGTGGTGAGTCAGTCAAGATGGTGGAGCAGTGTGTGTCTGGGGATGTGAAGGTGGTGAGTCAGTCAAGATGGTGGAGCAGTGTGTCTGGGGATGTGAAGGTGGTGAGTCAGTCAAGATGGTGGAGCAGTGTGTCTGGGGATGTGAAGGTGGTGAGTCAGTCAAGATGGTGGAGCAGTGTGTCTGGGGATGTGAAGGTGGTGAGTCAGTCAAGATGGTGGAGCAGTGTGTCTGGGGATGTGAAGGTGGTGTGTCAGTCAAGATGGTGGAGCAGTGTGTCTGGGGATGTGAAGGTGGTGAGTCAGTCAAGATGGTGGAGCAGTGTGTCTGGGGATGTGAAGGTGGTGAGTCAGTCAAGATGGTGGAGCAGTGTGTCTGGGGATGTGAAGGTGGTGTGTCAGTCAAGATGGTGGAGCAGTGTGTCTGGGGATGTGAAGGTGGTGAGTCAGTCAAGATGGTGGAGCAGTGTGTCTGGGGATGTGAAGGTGGTGAGTCAGTCAAGATGGTGGAGCAGTGTGTCTGGGGATGTGAAGGTGGTGAGTCAGTCAAGATGGTGGAGCAGTGTGTCTGGGGATGTGAAGGTGGTGAGTCAGTCAAGATGGTGAAGCAGTGTGTGTCTGGGGATGTGAAGGTGGTGAGTCAGTCAAGATGGTGGAGCAGTGTGTCTGGGGATGTGAAGGTGGTGAGTCAGTCAAGATGGTGGAGCAGTGTGTCTGGGGATGTGAAGGTAGTGAGTCAGTCAAGATGGTGGAGCAGTGTGTGTCTGGGGATGTGAAGGTGGTGAGTCAGTCAAGATGGTGGAGCAGTGTGTCTGGGGATGTGAAGGTGGTGAGTCAGTCAAGATGGTGGAGCAGTGTGTCTGGGGATGTGAAGGTGGTGAGTCAGTCAAGATGGTGGAGCAGTGTGTCTGGGGATGTGAAGGTGGTGAGTCAGTCAAGATGGTGGAGCAGTGTGTCTGGGGATGTGAAGGTGGTGTGTCAGTCAAGATGGTGGAGCAGTGTGTCTGGGGATGTGAAGGTGGTGAGTCAGTCAAGATGGTGGAGCAGTGTGTCTGGGGATGTGAAGGTGGTGAGTCAGTCAAGATGGTGGAGCAGTGTGTCTGGGGATGTGAAGGTGGTGAGTCAGTCAAGATGGTGAAGCAGTGTGTGTCTGGGGATGTGAAGGTGGTGAGTCAGTCAAGATGGTGGAGCAGTGTGTCTGGGGATGTGAAGGTGGTGAGTCAGTCAAGATGGTGGAGCAGTGTGTCTGGGGATGTGAAGGTGGTGAGTCAGTCAAGATGGTGGAGCAGTGTGTGTCTGGGGATGTGAAGGTGGTGAGTCAGTCAAGATGGTGGAGCAGTGTGTCTGGGGATGTGAAGGTGGTGAGTCAGTCAAGATGGTGGAGCAGTGTGTCTGGGGATGTGAAGGTGGTGTGTCAGTCAAGATGGTGGAGCAGTGTGTCTGGGGATGTGAAGGTGGTGAGTCAGTCAAGATGGTGGAGCAGTGTGTCTGGGGATGTGAAGGTGGTGAGTCAGTCAAGATGGTGGAGCAGTGTGTCTGGGGATGTGAAGGTGGTGTGTCAGTCAAGATGGTGGAGCAGTGTGTCTGGGGATGTGAAGGTGGTGAGTCAGTCAAGATGGTGGAGCAGTGTGTCTGGGGATGTGAAGGTGGTGAGTCAGTCAAGATGGTGGAGCAGTGTGTCTGGGGATGTGAAGGTGGTGAGTCAGTCAAGATGGTGGAGCAGTGTGTCTGGGGATGTGAAGGTGGTGAGTCAGTCAAGATGGTGAAGCAGTGTGTGTCTGGGGATGTGAAGGTGGTGAGTCAGTCAAGATGGTGGAGCAGTGTGTCTGGGGATGTGAAGGTGGTGAGTCAGTCAAGATGGTGGAGCAGTGTGTCTGGGGATGTGAAGGTGGTGAGTCAGTCAAGATGGTGGAGCAGTGTGTGTCTGGGGATGTGAAGGTGGTGAGTCAGTCAAGATGGTGGAGCAGTGTTTCTGGGGATGTGAAGGTGGTGAGTCAGTCAAGATGGTGGAGCAGTGTGTCTGGGGATGTGAAGGTTGTGAGTCAGTCAAGATGGTGGAGCAGTGTGTCTGGGGATGTGAAGGTGGTGAGTCAGTCAAGATGGTGGAGCAGTGTGTCTGGGGATGTGAAGGTGGTGAGTCAGTCAAGATGGTGGAGCAGTGTGTTTGGGGATGTGAAGGTGGTGAGTCAGTCAAGATGGTGGAGCAGTGTGTTTGGGGATGTGAAGGTGGTGAGTCAGTCAAGATGGTGGAGCAGTGTGTTTGGGGATGTGAAGGTGGTGAGTCAGTCAAGATGGTGGAGCAGTGTGTTTGGGGATGTGAAGGTGGTGAGTCAGTCAAGATGGTGGAGCAGTGTGTCTGGGGATGTGAAGGTGGTGAGTCAGTCAAGATGGTGGAGCAGTGTGTTTGGGGATGTGGACGTTGTTGTAAATGTTCTTTCAGCAACAATTCCTGATAAAGCAAACATAGTCTTCTTACTTACACTTTTAAGCCTCATCTTTCATATCAAGATTCATAAGAGTTTCTTCACTACTTTATCCACACGTGTCTAAAAATTTATTATTCCTCGTTTATTCACATTATTAAAACACATTAAGATAACGAAATATTTTGAAATTTGTAAAATTTTAACAACGTATGTGACAGTACAGAGATGCTTAAGAGAATGTGTACATATGTATGTATGTGCACACATTTATCTGAGTATGTGCACACATGAATGTGAGTATGTGAGTTTGTGCTTGGGGGTTTGAAGTGGGATATGTGTTCGTATGTACAATCTCCATGTTAACATGTTAAAATGATTGAAGATTGTTGACATTGTTGTATGTATGTATTTTAGTAAGATACAATATGCACCTTATTGAAACGACGTTTCGTCTCTCATGGACTTTATTAATACTTAATGGATAGATAAAGTCCTCGTAGACTTTATCAATCCATGATAAAGTCCTCGTAGACTTAATGATGCTTGATAAATAAAGTCCTGGAAGACTTTATCAGTTTCTGATGCACAAAGTTCTGGTGGACGAAAAGTCTGCTCAGTAAACATCGGACTCAACATATTGTCTCATTCACCTGCATGTCGGTATGTTTTACCATGATTTATGTGGGCATATGTGTGATGCAGAGAATTGTATGTGTTCCTGTGTGTGTGTAGGTTGCATATATGGAGATGTAAAAATGAGTCTGAAAACAGGTGTGTGTCTACTCCTATAGATCTTTGCATGCCACGAAAATGCAAACTTATAATGACAAAAAAAAGAAATCTGATTAACATGTACAGTTGTTTTTTCGGAGGTAGACAAATAGATAAACACACAGACACTCATCTACTTGCAATAAAAGATTCACAAAAACACTTAATCAACTACATAAATGAGAGAAATGTATTTACTATAGATAATTAATGTAACATAAATAGAAGTCTAAAATTTTTCTTAATTAGCCTCTCCTGGGTGGGGGAGCTGTGTGGCAGCTTGGTCTGGTCTAGCTGGTGTACGGTCGTGGCTGTCTTGGTGGGTGTAATTACTGGACGCAGTTTTCTGTGTGTCACCTCCAGTAATTCCACCCACCTGGACAGTCTCTACCGTAGACCAGCTAGACAAGACCAAGTTTCCATGCAACAAGGTCACTGGGGGTGGCAACCGCTGACTCTGGGGAAGTGGGGAAGGGAGTCCACCTGAGGTGACACAAGTGAACTCCTGGAGACACTGATCTGGAGAAGGCACCGCCGAAATAAGGTAAGTGGGGAAGGGGAGACATCCGGCGGTAGACGGATGGATTCCTGGACACATGAACCTGGGGAAGGAAAGAATACCGCTGACTTTGGGGAAGTGGGGAAGGAAGTGCACCTGAGGTAACACAAGTGGACTCCTAGAGACACAGATCCGGGGAAGGCACCGCTGACCTTAGGTAAGTGGGGAAGGGAGTCCACCTGAGATGTCACAAGTAGACTCCTGGAGACACTGATCCGGGGAAGGCACCGCTGACCTTAGGAAGGTTGTTGTTGAGGCTGACCTTGGGGACGTGGGGAAGGGGAGACTTCCAGGAGCGAACGAATGGAAACCTGGATATATGAACCTGGGGAAGGCAAGAATACTAGCAGTTGAGGCTGACCTTCGGTAAGTGGGGAAGAGGAGACATCCGGCGGCGGACGGATGGATTCCTGGATACATGAACCTGGGGAAGGCAAGAATACGGGTTGGTGAGGCTGACCTTGGGGAAGTGAGGAAGGGAAAACATCCGGCGGCGGACGGATGGATTCCTGGATACATGAAAATGGGGAAGGCTGAGGCTGGTAGGCAGAGATTAGAGACGAGGCTGACCTTGGGGATATAAGGAAGGGGAGACATCCGGGGGCCCACGGATGGATTCCTGGATACATGAACCTGGGGAAGGCAAGAATACCGCTGACTTTGGGGAAGTGGGGAAGGGAGTCCACCTGAGGTGACACAAGTAGACTCCTAGAGACACTGATCCGGGGAAGGCACCGCCGACCTAGGGTTAGTGGGGAAGGGAAGACATCCGGGAGCGAACGGATGGATTCCTGGATACATGAACTTGGGGAAGGTTGTTGTTGAGGCTGGCCTTGGGTAAGTGGGAAAGGGGAGACATCCGGGAGCGAACGGATGGATTCCTGGACACATGAACTTGGGGAAGGCAGGAATACAGGTTGGTGAGGCTGACCTTGGGAAAGTGAGGAAGGGAAAGCATCCGGAGGCGGACGGATGGATTCCTGAATACATGAACCTGGGGAAGGCTGAGGCTGGAAGGCAGAGATGAGAACACAGAGAGGCGATGCTGACCTTAGGGAAGTGAGGAAGGGGAGACATCCGGGGGCCCACGGATGGATTCCTGGACACCTGAACCTGGGGAAGGCAAGGTGGGGGGACCTTAAAGACGAACCACTGGCCTCCACGTGGCAAGGTCTGGTAACTCAGAAATAGCTCTGAGGCTGACAGTGGTCGCAAATAATAATTTTATTATTATTAATTGTTATTTATATTTCACGATTTGTTAATTTGGATTCAAAATCGGTGGTGTTATTCTCACTCCAGCCTCCCTGACAGTAGTCACGGTGGTGTTATTCCCACTCCAGCCTCCCTAACAGGAGTCATGGTAGTGTTCCTATTTGTGTACATTCTTCTGTGTTACTCTATTGTACTATTTTGCGTTACTATACTGTACTCTTCTTTGTTACTCTACTTTACTATTTTGTGTTGCTCTACTTATAACTTCTACTTCTTCTGTGTTACTGTACTGTACTCTTCTGTGTTACTGTACTGGTCTTCTGTGTTACTGTACTGGTGTTGCTGTACTGTACTCTTCTGTGTTACTGTACTGGTCTTCTGTGTTACTGTACTGGTGTTGCTGTACTGTACAGAATGCCACATATTTTTATTATCTAGTGATTTTGATCATATAGTGTACTTAAGCTTTCACAATATAAACATTATATATAGATTCTGGAGTAAGACACAGCATGACTTGACTTATTACATAAGAGTGGACAGCTGGTATCATCCACCCAACGAGTCCATCTGTCACCAATATCAGTGTAAAATACTGTACATGTGCATGGAAATTTGAGAGTGTGTGTGTGTTTGTGTGTGTGTGTGTGTGTGTGTGTGTGTTTGTGTGTGTGTTTGTGTATGTGTATGTGTGTGTGTGTGTGTTTGTTTATAGTGTGTGTGTGTGTGTGAGCTCACCTAGTTGTGGTTGCAGGGGTCGAGTCACAGCTCCTGGCCCCGCCTCTTCACTGGTCGCTACGAGGTCACTCTTCCTGCTCCATGAGTTTTACCATACCTCTTCTTAAAGCTATGTAAAGATCCTGCTTCCACTATATTACTTCCCAGACTATTCCACTTCCTGACAACTCCGTGGCTGAAGAAATGCTTCCTAACATCCCTGTGATTCATCTGAGTCTTCAACCTCCAATTGTGACCCCTTGTTGCTGTGTCCCATCTCTGGAACATCCTGTATCTGTCTTTGTCAATTCCTCTCAGTATTTTATATGTCGTTATGTTTCCTCTCTCTCTCTCTCTCTCTCTCTCTCCTATCCTCCAGTATAGTATGTGTGTGTATGTGTATGTGTGTGTGTGTGTGTGTGTGTGTGTGTGTGATGTGTATGTGTGTGTGTGTGTGTTGTGTGTGTGTGTGTGTGTGTGTGTGTGTGTGTGTGTGTGTGTATGTATGTGTGTGTGTGTGTGACCCAACAATTAATATTTGCACCAATTGCTTATTACAGTTGTGACCGGGTGTGGTTACATATTGTTCATTACTTTATAATTTGTTCATGATTGTAACCACGTATAAATGTAAGTAAGTAAATTTACTTACATGATTCATTACCTTTGTAACTTGTGAGTTCATTACCTTTGTAACTTGTGAGTTCATTACCTTCGTAACTTGTGAGTTCATTACCTTTGTAACTTGTTCAGCTATCAAAACTTTGAGGCCCAGTCCCTGGACCCATTATGTACCTCTGTAATCTTTGGACTACCGCCCCACACCATGGGTATGGGGTGCATAATAAAGATATTAAACTAACTCTACACAACATTACACTATCACTATATAATACACTATATTATCACTCACTATATGGTGCCTATGCAAACATTCATATGGTGTATAAATATACTCAGTTGAATTTACAACTCCAAGCAACGCGGGTTCGAGCCCCGCCTTTATCCTTATTTGTGTTTAGTTAGTGAGTTTAAGATAATGGACGTCGAAGTAATTGGTTACTATCACCCTCTCCTGGAGGCCACCAAACCACTGCTAGATCGTCATATCAAAGCCATTCTTAAGAATACGCCTCGGGCATTCTTAAGAATACGCCTCGGGCATTCGGTAAAAGATGCGAAGTAGTGTTCAGCGACGAACTACTTTGCGGGTATCTTGTACCCAAGGGTCATGGCCGCTTAGTTCTGATGAAGAATGAACGTCACATTGTTTCGTTCTACTTCTGCTTGGATGGGACCTTACTCTACTATGATGGTGGCGATTCTGAGAGCGCCCTCGAAATGAAAATTGAGTACTACAAGAAGTACTCCTGCTTCAGAAGACTCCTAACTGTTGGTGAAGTAACACAGTACAGCGGCACCTGCACGTACCAAGCACTATCCTTCATGAATATAGTTGTTAGTTAGAATGAAGTATTTCGCTGATAATAAGGCAGTCAACCTGGTCAATGCAATGTTACATGAATACAAGAATGATATAGTCACTTCCTGCGACGATCCACAACGCAGCGTATTGACGGGCGAGATTAAACGTCATCTACTAGATATAAATAGAAATTCTGTTAAACGTCCACTGGAAAGTGAGACGCCCTCAGCCCCACCACAAAAAATAAAGAGAGTCTGAGTTATCAGATAGAAGATTGTCAAGAGCAATGTGCTGAGTCCCTCTACAACAACTGAAGGAAACAAGGTTAAAAAGATAAGTTAAATATAATTACTCTCATCTAGAAGTCAGTCAATAACCAAGGAGAGGGAGAAGGAGAGAGGAAGAGAGAGAATGAGAGAGAGGAGGAGAGAATGAGAGCGTGAGGGAGAGAATGAGAGAGTAGGGGAGAGAATGAGAGAGAGAGAGAGAGAGAGAGAGAGAGAGAGAGAGAGAGAGAGAGGAGAGAGAATGCGAGGGGGAGAGAGAGAATGAGTGGAGAGAGAGAGAGAGAAAGGGAGGGGGAGAGAGAGAATGAGTGGAGAGAGAGAGAGAGAGAGGGAGGGGGAGAGAGAGAGAGAATGAGAGATAGATGTATGCATGTACAATTAGACCTTACAAAACTTGAGGGGGTTACATATTTTATATTTAAAAAAAATGATTTTTTCGGCACCTTACATTGTAGACATCATATTACATGTCCATCTAGAAATGCATGTTATGTACAGGAGCCCAAATCATAAGTAAAAACTTAGTTACCAAATAAACTTACGTGTACTTAATAAGGCCTGGGAGAAGCTGATGTTTGACATTGTGTGTGTGTGTGTGTGTGTGTGTGTGTGTATGTGTACTCACCTAGTTGTGGTTGCAGAGGTCGAGTCATAGCTCCTTGCCCCGCCTCTTCACTGGCCTCTACTGGGTCACTCTCCCCGCACCATGAGCTTTATCATACCTCTTCTTAAAGCTATGAATGGGTCCTGCCTTCACTACATCGCTTCCCAAACTATTCCACTTCCCGACCACTCTGTGACTGAAGAAATACTTCCTAACATCCCTTTGATTCATCTGAGTCTTCAACTTCCAACTGTGTCCCCTTGTTGTTGTGTCCCATCTCTGGAACATTCTGTCCCTGTCCACCTTGTCAATTCCTCTCAGTATTTTATATGTCGTTATCATGTCCCCCCTTTCTCCCCTGTCCTCCAGTGTCGTCAGGTCGATTTCCCTTAACCTCTCCTCGAAGGACATACCCCTTAGCTCCGGGATTAGTCTTGTTGCAAACTTTTGCACTTTCTCTAGTTTCTTTACGTACTTGGCTAGGTGTGGGTTCCAAACTGTGTGTGTGTAGAGTTCATGTTCAGAGGTACATAAACATCTCTGAATGTACATGTATGCGTATTTGTAGACATTTGAGAGTCTTGCATAAAAAAAATGGACGAATTACAACAAAACGGAAAGATGATAACTTATTTGTTGCAGATTTCTTGGAGGTTAGAAATAGATAAACCTAATGACAGAGATATACACACAATAAAACGTCCACAAACAATTATACAGCTACGTAAGTAAAATCAAAAGAAATTAACATAAACACATAAATAGAAGTCCGAGATTATCAATGAGTAACCTCACCTTGGTGGTGAGTTGGGTGGCAGCTTAGTCTCGTCTAGCTGGTCTACGGTTCGCGGCTGTCTTGGTGGGTGTAATTACTGGACGCAGTTTTCTGTGTGTCCCCTCCTGTAATTCCACCCACCTGGACAGTCTCGGCAGTAGACCAGCTAGACAAGACCAAATTGCCATCCAGCAAGGTCACTGGGGAGGGGCCACAACCGCTGAACCTGGGGAAGTGAGGAAGGGAGTTCATCTGAGGGCCCGCAGATGGACTTCTGGAAACACGGAACTAGTGGAAGCAAACACACGCGCGCGCTCACACACACACACACATGACTATGACTTCACCTGATTATGACGTCACCTAACTATGACATCACCTAACTGTGACCTCACCTAACTATGACTTCACCTAACTATCACCTCACCTGACTATGACCACACCTAACAATAACATGACCTAACTGTGACCAACCTAACAATGACATCACCTATCTATGACCTCACCTAACTGTGACCTCACCTAACTGTGACCTCACCTAACTGTGACCTCACCAAACTGTGATCTCACCTCACTATGACGTCACCTAACTATTCCCTCAACTATTCCTGACTATGATTATGACCACACCTCTCTATGACTTCACTTGACTCTGATCACACCATGGGAAGTGAGGGAGTTCATCTGAGGGGACACAGATGGACTTCTGGAAACACAGAACTAGGGGGAGCACTAAAAATACACACACACACACACACCTGACTATGACCTCACTTAACTATGCCCACACCAGTCTAGACCAGCTAGAAAAGACCAAGTTTGCACCTAGGAAGATCACATGAAGTAACAAAATGCAGATCCTGGGGAAGTGAGGAAGGAAGTTCATCTGAGGGGACACAGATGGAACTAGGGAAAGCACCAAAAAACTGGAAGTGGGAAGTGTGGAAGGGTTGACATCCTTGGCCCACGGATGGAGACCTGGAAACATGAACCAGAAGGTAGGCAGAAAGAGGGGCATACCTTCCCATCTTGGGAAGCCCCAAGATGGTGGAGAATGGCACGATCCTTCGACATACAGAATAGCAACGGACGTTAGTAGAGGCCCATTATTTGTTCATCATCTCTTTTTACTTCATCCCTTTTCTTCACTCGCTCTTGGTTTCTCTTCATTGGTTCCCTGGCGTCTGGCATCTAACTTTTCTTTTCCTCCTTGGGAGGTTGCCACAGTTCGAGTCTGTTCTTCCCCACTGCCGTGAGCGAAAGCTTCTTGGTCCCCTCTTCTCGATCACTTCCTGTCTCATTCTCACGTCATTGCAGTTTACACTGATGGTTCTAAATCCTCTGACGGTGTCGGGTTTGTAGCAGTGTTCCCAACAGTATTGTGCGAGGTCATTTATCAGACTCGGTTAGCATTTTCACAGCTGAGCTGTATGCAGTTCTCATAGCGATTATACGTATTGCATCGCGACTACTTCAACATTTCTGGTAGTTTCAGACTACTTTAGTGCTTTGCAAGTTATCAAAAAGAATAATTCTCCTCATTCTCTAGTTCTTTGTATACAACTTTGGTTGTGCCGCATTTCTAACGAAAACAAAGAAATCACTTTCTGCTGTGTCCCAGGTCATGTTGATGTTCAGGTCAACGAGCAGGTCAACGGCGAGGTCAACGGTACATGACCTTCCAGTTTTATATACGGGTATTTCATTTTCAGATTATTTTGCTGTAATCTCTCGCCAGCTTCACAACCGTTGGTCTGAGTTGATTCATAACAAATTACGTTCTATCAAGCCGTGTTTAATTCTTCTCATAATCGAGGTCGTGGTTGGGAGACTACGCTTTCCGGTCTTGGCATCGTACACACACGTCCCACTCATGGTTATCTCATGGAGAGGCGGCCAGTTCCACTCTGTGAGAATTGTCCATATTCTATTGGTCTGCCTTGTTTACCAGCAAGCATGACGTCATCACAGCTCTAACACCCTTACTTTATGGAAAAATAAACACATAAGCAGTATAATGTGATCCTTTATTGACAACGTTTCGCCCACGCAGTGGGCTTTATCGAGTCACAGACAGATCTACCTGGAAAATGAGCAACATGGAGATATATATAGGGTACAGTCAGGTGGAGAATGCTGGGTCAGGTGGAGAAAGCTGCATGTGAGTCTTAAAAAGTAGTGTGATAGTTAAAAACATAGTGTGACTTAAAGGACCTGCAGTGTACCATTCTTGAGTTCTAGGTGGGATAGCGTTGAAGAAGTTTCTTGGCAATAGGTTCAGCTATGTTGTAGAAGCCGTTGTTCTGGTTGAAGTTGTTGGATATACAGATGAGTGATGATTCTAGGATTCTTCGGTATTGCGTGTTGTCTTCTCTGGCGATGAGTCTTGCGTTTCTGTAGTTGATTAAATGGTTGTGTAAATTTCGGTGTTGAACACAGGCATTTCTTGAGTCGTCAGATCTGCCTGCGTACTGGTGTTCTGAAATGCGTGTTTGTAGGTCTGTGGATGTTTCGCCAACGTATAATTTGCTGCAGCCATTACAAGGGATTGTGTATACCCCTGCCGTGGATTGAAGCTTTTTCCTGTCTGTTACTGGTAATGTCCTTAATGGTGGTGGATGTGGAGGTGGATACTGGAATGAGGTCTTAGAAAAATGTTGGAAACTTGTTTGGAAATGGAGTTGGTGGGAAGGACTATGTATCTCTTCTCAGCAGTGTCTTCTCTGGGTGTGTGAAGATGTTTAATGCCCGTCGTCTGCAGTCTCTAATGAAGTGACGAGGATAGTGAAGTTTGGAAAACTTGTTCAATGAGGGAGCATTCTTCTTCAAGGAACTCACTGCTGCAGATTCTGAGTGCGCGCAGGAAAAAGCTATAATTACACCACGTTTAATTTTGGTGTCGTGGTGAGAGTAGAAGGGGAGAAGATCGTGTTGATTGGTAGATTTTCGATAGACTTTAAAACGAAGTTCATGGTCAGCTTTGCAGAGAAGAACATCAAGGAAAGGAAGAGTATTGTCGACTTCTTCTTCTAGTGTAAACTGGATTGATGGCTCAACCTGGTTGAGTTCGTGTTCGTGTTGGTGCTCCCACCAAATCTCAGGAATTCTCGCTAAACACCTCTCCAAACTTTTGGGCACCATCAGTCCAGCACATCTCAAACACTCTGGTGACCTTCTCAATCGCATTGCAACATCAACATCAGAAACAAGAAACTCTCCAGCCTTGATGTAACATCCCTATTCACCAAAGTACCTACTACACAAGCTATCGATCTCTTGCGCAGGAAAATTGACGACTCGCTTGATCTTCCTCTTCCAGCCAGCGATTTCATCGACCTTGTTGAACTATGTGTGGCTTTACATGTTTCTCTTCGAAAACCAACTCTTTCAGCAAACTTTTGACTACCCATGGGATCGCCACTTAGTGCCGTCCTTGCGAACCTATATATGGAACATTTGGAAGCCGAGCGATTTTCCACTATTATTCCCTCTTCTGTCACCTGGCTTCGTTATGTTGACGACATTCTCATCATAACTCCCAGACGCTTCAACGTTCAAGCTCTCCAACACGAACTCAACCAGGTTGAGCCATCAATCCAGTTTACACTAGAAGAAGAAGTCGACAATACTCTTCCTTTCCTTGATGTTCTTTCTGCAAAGCTGACCATGAACTTCGTTTTAAAGTTTATCGAAACCTACCAATCAACACGATCTTCTCCACTTCTACTCTCACCACGACACCAAAATTAAACGTGGTGTAATTATAGGCTTTTTCCTGCGCGCACTCAGAATCTGCAGCAGTGAGTTCCTTGAAGAAGAATGCTCCCTCATTGAACAAGTTTTTCCAAACTTCACTATCCTCGTCACTTCATTAGAGACTGCAGACGACGGGCATTAAACATCTTCAACACACCCAGAGAAGACACTGCTGAGAAGAGATACATAGTCCTTCCCACTCAACTCCATTTCCAAACAAGTTTCCAACATTTTTTCTAAGACCTCATTCCGAGTATCCACCTCCACATCCACCACCATTAAGGACATTACCAGTAACAGACAGGAAAAGCTTCAATCCACGGCAGGGGTATACACAATCCCTTGTAATGGCTGCAGCAAATTATACGTTGGCGAAACATCCAGAGACCTACAAACACGCATTTCAGAACACCAGTACGCAGGCAGATCTGACGACTCAAGAAATGCCTGTGTTCAACACCGAAATTTACACAACCATTTAATCAACTACAGAAACGCAAGACTCATCGCCAGAGAAGACAACACGCAATACCGAAGAATCCTAGAATCATCACTCATCTGTATATCCAACAACTTCAACCAGAACAACGGCTTCTACAACATAGCTGAACCTATTGCCAAGAAACTTCTTCAACGCTATCCCACCTAGAACTCAAGAATGGTACACTGCAGGTCCTTTAAGTCACACTATGTTTTTAACTATCACACTACTTTTTAAGACTCACATGCAGCTTTCTCCACCTGACCCAGCATTCTCCACCTGACTGTACCCTATATATATCTCCATGTTGCTCATTTTCCAGGTAGATCTGTCTGTGACTCGATAAAGCCCACTGCGTGGGCGAAACGTTGTCAATAAAGGATCACATTATACTGCTTATGTGTTTAATTTTCCATTGTGTCGGTATTTTATACCATTTATTTCCACCCTTACTTTATCTTCCCTCCTTGCTGACGGCCCCACCTTACTTTATCTTCCCTCCTTGCTGACGGCCCCACCTTACTTTATCTTCCCTCCTTGCTGACGGTCCCACCTTACTTTATCTTCCCTCCTCACTGACGGCCCCACCTTACTTTATCTTCCCTCCTCGCTGACAGCCCCACCTTACTTTATCTTCCCTCCTCGCTGACGGCCCCACCTTACTTTATCTTCCCTCCTTGCTGACAGCCCCACCTTACTTTATCTTCCCTCCTTGCTGACAGCCCCACCTTACTTTATCTTCCCTCCTTGCTGACAGCCCCACCTTACTTTATCTTCCCTCCTCGCTGACGGCCCCACCTTACTTTATCTTCCCTCCTTGCTGACGGCCCCACCTTACTTTATCTTCCCTCCTTGCTGACAGCCCCACCTTACTTTATCTTCCCTCCTCACTGACGGTCCCACCTTACTTTATCTTCCCTCCTTGCTGACGGCCCCACCTTACTTTATCTTCCCTCCTTGCTGACGGCCCCACCTTACTTTATCTTCCCTCCTTGCTGACGGCCCCACCTTACTTTATCTTCCCTCCTTGCTGACGGCCCCACCTTACTTTATCTTCCCTCCTTGCTGACGGCCCCACCTTTTACACAGACTCCCTCTTTGATATTTGACAACAACACATTTATTACACATCTTTGGATTATACTTCCTTTACCATTCCTCATAATCGGTAGTCTCAGATCAAGGTTAATAAATAGTAAACACACCCTACCCTGCAACTGTGGGTCCTTTGTGGGTTTAGACTAAATTTTGATTATAATATATATATGTATATATATATATATATATATATATATATATATATATATATATATATATATATATATATATATATATATTTATATATATATATATATATATATATATATATATATATATATATATATATATATATATACATATATATATATATATATATATATATATATATATATATATATATATATATATATATATATATATATATATATATATATATAAATATATATATATATATATATCGTAGAATCGTCCATGAACAAAACAATACGGGATCGATCCCCAGCTAGCCACAGTTTGTTACTGAATATATATATATATATATATATATATATATATATATATATATATATATATATATATATATATATATATATATGTCGTGCCGATTAGGTAAAACTGGGCAATTAGCAAGAACTCATCTAAAATTAAGTCCTTTCTAAAATTTTCTTATACGTTTAAAGATATATTTTTTCATTTATGTTAATGTAAGAATTTATAATTTTGTACAAAGAGAAACTTTGAAACCTACCTAACCTTATTACAACAAACGCAATTTAATTTAGCCTAACCTCAACTAAATATATTTTAGATACGTTAACATTAATATAATAATAAACAAACACAATGAAATATATATTTTCGTTATGTTCAGAATGATTTTAGCTAAATTATTACATACACAAATTTTCACTTGTCTTATATGGCAAGGTGGGCGTTGCTATTTAAGTAAATCGAAGTTTACCTAATCGGCACGACATATATATATATATATATATATATATATATATATATATATATATATATATATATATATATATATATATATATATATATATATATATGTCGTGCCGATTAGGTAAAACTGGTCAATTAGCAAGAACTCATCTAAAATTTAGTCCTTTATAAAATTTTCTCTTATAGGTTTAAAGATATATTTTTTTCAATTATGTTAATGTAAGAATTTATAATTTTGTACCAAGAGAAACTTTGAAAACCTACCTAACCTTATTACAACAAGCGCAATTTAATTTAGCCTAACCCAACTAAATATATTTTAGATACGTTAACATTAATTTAATAATAAACAAACACAATGATATAATTTTTTTTCGTTACGTTCAGAATGATTTTGGCGAAATTATTGCATACACAAATTTTCACTTGTCTTATATGGCAAGGTGAGCGTTGCTATTTAAGCCAAAATTGCAAGTTTTACCTAATCGGCACGACATATATATATATATATATATATATATATATATATATATATATATATATATATATATATATATATATATATATATATATATATATATATATATACTATATGCAAAAAGATCACAGTAAACAGGTGATATCAAAATATGCAAGACAACCACTATGAAAAATAGAAGAATTCCAAGCGCTTTCGTGACTACTCACATTATCAAGGAACTATAAAAGGAAACGTGAGAAGAAGGCTTATAAAGAGGCAGAATACACTTCACAATCACATCACACTAACAAAGACAACACCTCACAGTAGCGTAACATCTGGAAAAATAAACACATAAGCAGTATAATGTGATCCTTATTGACAACGTTTCGCCCACGCAGTGGGCTTAATCGAGTCACAGACAGATCTACCTGAAAATGAGCAACATGGAGATATATATAGGTACAGTCAGGTGGAGAATGCTGGGTCAGGTGGAGAAAGCTGCATGTGACAGTCTTAAATGTAGTGTGATAGTTAAAAACATTGTGTGACTTAAAGGACCTGTAGTGTACCATTCTTGAGTTCTAGGTGGGATAGCGTTGAAGAAGTTTCTTGGCAATAGGTTCAGCTATGTTGTAGAAGCCGTTGTTCTGGTTGAAGTTGTAGGATATACAGATGAGTGATGATTCTAGGATTCTTCGGTATTGCGTGTTGTCTTCTGGCGATGAGTCTTGCGTTTCTGTAGTTGATTAAATGGTTGTGTAAATTTCGGTGTTGAACACAGGCATTTCTTGAGTCGTCAGATCTGCCTGCGTACTGGTGTTCTGAAATGCGTGTTTGTAGGTCTCTGGATGTTTCGCCAACGTATAATTTGCTGCAGCCATTACAAAGGATTGTGTATACCCTGCCGTGGATTGAAGCTTTTCCTGTCTGTTACTGGTAATGTCCTTGATGGTGGTGGATGTGGAGGTGGATACTGGAATGAGGTCTTAGAAAAATGTTGGAAACTTGTTTTGAAATGGAGTTGGTGGGAAGGACTATGTATCTCTTCTCAGCAGTGTCTTCTCTGGGTGTGTTGAAGATGTTTAATGCCCGTCGTCTGCTTATGTGTTTATTTTTCCATTGTGTCGGTATTTTATACCATTTATTTCCAGCGTAACATCTCACGACTCTGTGAAGAGGAACATAAGAAAGGACCTGAAACTCTTCCCAAGAATTAAGATAAGTCCAATTTATCATTAATAAAATTTGGGAAGAATTTAATGATAAATTGGACTAATCTTAATTCTTGGGAAGAGTTTCAGGTCCTTTCTTATGTTCCTCTTCACAGAGTCGTGAGATGTTACGCTACTGTGAGTGTTGTCTTTGTTAGTGTGATTTATTGTGAGGTGGTCTGCCTCTTATAGCTTCTTCTCGTTTTCTTTTATAGTTCCTTGATAATGTGAGTAGTCACGAAAGCGCTTGAATTCTTCTATTTTTTCATAGTGGTTGTCTTATATATATATATATATATATATATATATATATATATATATATATATATATATATATATATATATATATATATATATATGCAAAAAGATCACAGTAAACAGGTGATATCAAAATATGCAAAACAACCACTATGAAAAATAGAAGAATTCCAAGCGCTTTCGTGACTACTCACATTATCAAGGAACTATAAAAGGAAACGTGAGAAGAAGGCTTATAAAGAGGCAGAATACACCTCACAGTCACATCACACTAACAAAGAAACACCTCACAGTAGCGTAACATCTCACGA
>WNWK01019723.1:0-37194 GCA_009830355.1 Cherax destructor | reverse complement strand
TTGTGAAGACACCACAGATACAATGTTGTGAAGACACTACAGCTACAATGTTGTGAAGACACTACAGCTACAATGTTGTGAAGACACTACAGATACAATGTTGTGAAGACACTACAGATACAATGTTGTGAAGACACTACAGATACAATGTTGTGAAGACACTACAGCTACAATGTTGTGAAGACACTACACCTACAATGTTGTGAAGACACTACAGATACAATGTTGTGAAGACACTACAGATACAATGTTGTGAAGACACTACAGATACAATGTTGTGAAGACACTACAGCTACAATGTTGTGAAGACACTACAGATACAATGTTGTGAAGACACTACAGATACAATGTTGTGAAGACACTACAGATACAATGTTGTGAAGACACTACAGCTACAATGTTGTGAAGACACTACAGCTACAATGTTGTGAATACACTACAGCTACAATGTTGTGAAGGTACTACATAAGATATACAAGAGACTTGTCATGATGCGGTGATGTTTCTTGTAATATTGTTGTTGCTAATAAAAGTGAAGTCATCTGTATAAATGTTGTGTTTTCGCTGAGTTGTGGGAAAAAAAACAAAGATAATCATATCTAATTATACCTGGTTTCTGTTGATCCCATCTTTTTTAGATGGGATCAAGACTGACATGATAAAAGCACGTGGGGATATAATTTTGGAGTTGGTGTATTTGTTCAGTAGATACATAAAGGAAGGTAGGCACCTAAGAATTGGCAGAGAGTATGCATAGTTCCATTGTGGAAGAGAGAGATAAATACAGCATAATGCGATCCTTTATTGCCGACATCTCGCTCTCTCGGTGGACTTTATCAAGTAACAAATAGGTAATCCTGGCGACGGAGAAGTAGAGTGAGGTGAAGAGTCAGGTTAGATGTGTTTAAGGTAAGTTCTTGGTCATTACATTTCCTGCCTAGCCTAAAGGAAGGACTGATGAGAACACAGAAGTAAGAAGATTAACTAGAAGCAAATATTCAGTGATGAGAGAGGCTGAACGACTGCTTGAGAATTACATAACAAAGGCCAAGTCTAAAGCAAAACTGCTTCACAACCACATCAGAAGAAAGTCTACAGTAAATAGAACGAATTCGACTGAAGGAGGAGTGTTCACGAAAAATAATAAGGAAGTTTGTAGAGTTAATAAAACGATTTGAAGAGGCCTTCTCGGTGGAAACAAGCAATACGAGAGAGCCTAGGGTATGTACACTGTCAAGTACTGGACGCCATACACACAACAGGAGAAGAGTTAAAGAAAGTTTTGGTGGAGCTAGATATATGAAAGGCAACATGAACAAGGTGTCGCCATGGATTCTGAGAGACAGCAGAAGCACTGTCCAAACCTCTAGGAAATATCTGCAGCAAGTCACTGGACACGAGGCAGTTCCCAAAGATCTGGAAGACAGAAAATGTAGTCCCTATATTTAAAGGAGACAGTTTCACTGACTAGCATACCATGCAAGGTAATGGAGAAAATAATGAGGAGAGTGGTAGAACACTTGGAGAGAAGGGGTTTCAGAAACAATAGTAAAATGGGTTTAGAGGTAACAAATCTTGTCTTAACAACCTTTTGGAGTTCTATAACAAAGTAACAGAAGCAAGGCAGGTGAGAGAGGGAGGGAGGGAGCGTTGACCCCCGAAACCCTCTCCAGGTATACTCCAGGTATCGCTTATA
The DNA here is from genome assembly GCA_009830355.1 of Cherax destructor. Taxonomy (NCBI): domain Eukaryota; kingdom Metazoa; phylum Arthropoda; class Malacostraca; order Decapoda; family Parastacidae; genus Cherax; species Cherax destructor. Next base: position 35,498 of record WNWK01019723.1, on the reverse strand, counting down.
TTACATACTTTTCAGCTTGTATCACTGAGTTCTCCATACAAATCGATTTAATAAACTATTTTGAATTTGAATACTCCTTGTGTTTTCCACATTCTGTGGACTTTCAAGTCTAATAGGGAATTTCCCTGTATACAAATTTGTTTTAGGGTAATATATCCAAAAACAGTCCGCCGATCTCTACAAGGGAACTAAATGTAACGATACATGAGAACCGAAGATCCAGGGAGATATAATAACAACATACAAATTACTCAGAGGAATTGATTGAGAAGACGGAGAATGTCTGAGAGTCGATAAACCGGCACTCGGGAGCACCGCTGGAAGAAGACATAGATGAGTCACAAGGATGTCAAGAAGTATTTCTTCAGTTTCAAGGTAAACAGGATGGAATGACCTCGACGAAGAAGTGGTGGAGGCAGGTTCCATAGTCTTAAGAGTAGGTACGCTAGGACCCAAGAAGCTTGGCAGGTGTGAATCAGGCAAGTGACAAGTTGAGAGGTAGGGCCAGGAGAAAGGACTCGACTCCCACAACCATAAATAGGAGAGCATAGGTGAGTACACACACGCACACACCCTTCATTAATACAGTTTCTTCTCCTTTGTTCACACTCTTTTTAAGTTTATTGATCAGTCTGTTATCGCTCTGATGCTCTTTTCATTCCCTTGATTAATGTTAATGAAATCTGGTATACATATTGATGGCAGGTAGCTCCGTCATGTTTACTTGTTTACTCTCATACACTCGTGGCTTAATATAATACAAACAGTGGAAGCACAAATATGACCTTCCTCCCACAGCAATACCACCTCCACCTCCTAGACTTTCGATTATTTCTTATGAATGAGACACTTGTACACAAGTGTCTTCTCATTTATCAACCATTTATTCACATTATTTATGTATATGACCTGCCTAACACCTCCCAGATAACGCTACTGTCATCTTGAATCCAGATCTGGTCGTCCTTAAAAACAATATTAATGACGAATTCACAAAGATAATTACTTGCATGACAACCATCAACTCACACTCAATATTATTAGGAAATCCTAGAAAGTGTTTTCTTATGAAGCTAAAAATATATAAATAATACACTCACTGAAAGACAAGATAAGAAATGCTAAACACTCGCAATACATTTTTAAAATTAAAGTTACTGTTACACTTAGATCTTATGAGCAGATAAAATGAAGTATATACGTATATGCTTATTATGAATATTAATATTCGTATTTAGATACCTATTCCCTGTGAATCTGGATTATTCGAAGCTAGAATACTCGGAGCTAGAATACTCGGAGCTAGAATACTCGGAGCTAGAATACTCGGAGCTAGAATACTCGGAGCTAGAATATTTCAGGAAGAGGAATAAATAATTATTATTGATTAAATACATTTTTCCTTTGTACTTTTATAAACATTTTACTGTTATAACATTATCAGTATTACGTTTGGTAGACAGGTGAGTCAACGTGTCTATGTTCTGTGGATGCATATGAAATATATCTGTTACGTAGTAGTTTACACGTATAGATTTGTGCCAGATGATTGGCCAATACATTATGACGTCATTGTTTTCATTCCTCTGTACTGGCCGATTTTTCTCTGTGACACTGTGATGTGCTCTTGACCACTCCTGTCCTTCATCTGAAAAGCCACAGTTCTTCCTGAGTCTCACTGAAAGCAGCTGGTACGTGACTAGCTGCATCTTGCTTCTGAGTCTTACTCAAGACAGCTGGTGTGTGTGTGGCGCCAGCTGAGAGATGCTCCGGAGTCCTTGAGGCGAACAGGCGTGTGTGGGCATCAGCTGGGAGTTGCTCTGAGGTGTTTCTCCATGCGAGGGAAAAACATGGAATAATTTTTCCAGAATCCACGAGATTCCCAAGAGTTATAACCATCAATTGGCAGACGCAAAGTGATCATAAGTAGCAACATCTGTTGGGCATATTTTTAGCTGCAGGTGTCTCCTGTATTTTTTCTGGTATGAGTTACGATGTCGTTTCCTGGTATTATTACCATTATCTTTAGTTTGGCTGGAGTGAGGTAGGACACTACACCCTAGTAAGTAAGTTTATTCAGGTATACACAAATACAGTTACATAGATTATCATACATAGCAGCATATGTGTAGAAAACCTAGGATAACCCAAAAAAGTCAGACAGAGTGACTTATTTCCTCTGTGGACCTGGTCAGGCTGGCCTTCAGTCTATTGAATTTGTCCTTCAATGTTTGGGTTGCTTTATTTTACACGGTTTATGGTTACCGGTAATGTTTTCTACATGACGTTAAAGTAACTTGACCCGTTTCTTTCATTTCGCCTTCAGCGACTTAGGTAAGATAAGATAAGATAAGATTTCTTCGGATTTTTAACCACGGAGGGTTAGCCACCCAGGATAACCCAAGAAAGTCAGTGCGTCATCGAGGACTGTCTGTCTTATTTCCAGTGGGGTCCTTAATCTTGTCCCCCAGGATGCGACCCACACCAGTCGACTAACAACCCAGGTACCTATTTGCTGCTAGGTGAACAGGACAACAGGTGTAAGGAAACACGTCGAAATGTTTCCACCCGCCTGGTAACCTCTGTGTTGTTTCTGTGTCACCTCTAGTGGCAGTTTGGTCAGCTGCGGAATAGACTGTAATTATGAGCAAACTAAACACTGACCGACACTTTAAGAACTCAACGTCTCGTTAATGAAGGAAGACAGCTGACACATCCACTCATTACAACACTGTGCTATGTGAAGACAGCTGACACAGCCACTCATTACAACACTGTGCTATGTGAAGACAGCTGACACAGCCACTCATTACAACACTGTGCTATGTGAAGACAGCTGACACAGCCACTCATTACAACACTGTGCTATGTGAAGACAGCTGACACAGCCACTCATTACAACACTGTGCTATGTGAAGACAGCTGACACAGCCACTCATTACAACAATGTGCTATGTGAAGACAGCGGACACATCCACTCATTACAACACTGTGCTATGTGAAGACAGCTGACACAGCCACTCATTACAACACTGTGCTATGTGAAGACAGCTGACACAGCCACTCATTACAACACTGTGCTATGTGAAGACAGCGGACACATCCACTCATTACAACACTGTGCTATGTGAAGACAGCTGACACAGCCACTCATTACAACACTGTGCTATGTGAAGACAGCTGACACAGCCACTCATTACAACACTGTGCTATGTGAAGACAGCTGACACAGCCACTCATTACAACACTGTGCTATGTGAAGACAGCGGACACATCCACTCATTACAACACTGTGCTATGTGAAGACAGCTGACACAGCCACTCATTACAACACTGTGCTATGTGAAGACAGCTGACACAGCCACTCATTACAACACTGTGCTATGTTATCTCTGAAGAAACCAGCATCCTGAGGCACGACTGATAGCTAGCTACCTTTCCTTAATCGTCGTCACAGTGGATGCAAAGCCTGAGTTTTTTCTTATGGGAAAAGCCTTTCTACATCATCTACGTCTGTTTTCCTTTTTATTTTAAGAAATAACAAATAACTAAAAAAATAAAATTCCTTTAATTAACGTCATTTTGAATTTATTCCTTTCATTTTCCCATGAAAATTCTCATAACAGAAAACCGTTTCCTTGATACTCCAGGCAAATTGGCGCAAGGAAATCTGTGTGTTTTATACCATGTAAATCAGTAGTTTATAGCTGTCTTTTTAAGCTTGAGTGTGTGTGTGTGTGTGTGTGTGTATTCTATACTAAGCTTGAGCTTACCATACTCCCTCTGTCAGGAAAATGTGTTCTCATTTCTCTGTTTCCGGGCGCATTTCCTATCATCTGTGACCCTCAGCTCCATGACTCGGAAATTTCTGGGTGAGACATAGGGATGTCAGGAATTATTTCTTCAGTCAATGGGTGGTTGAGTAGTCCTTCGGAAAGGTGGAAACAACATAGGAAGTATATTTAAGCAACTACCCACACAGATGTATGACAGAAAGTACCCACATTGATGTATGACAGAACTACCCACACACATGTATGACATGAACTACCCACACAGATGTATGACAGGAACCAACACAGATGTATGACAGAACTACCCACACTGATGTATGACAGAACTACCCACACTGATGTATGACAGAACTACCCACACTGATGTATGACAGAACTACCCACACTGATGATGACAGAACTACCACTGATTACAGAACTACCCACACTGATGTATGACAGAACTACCCACACTGATGTATGACAGAACTACCCACACTAATGTATGACAGAACTACCCACACAGATGTATGACAGAACTACCCACACAGATGTATGACAGAACTACCCACACTGATGTATGACAGAACTACCCACACTGATGTATGACAGAACTACCCACACTGATGTATGACAGAACTACCCACACTGATGTATGGCAGAACTACCCACACTGATGTATGGCAGAACTACCCACACTGATGTATGACAGAACTACCCACACTGATGTATGACAGAACTACCCACACTCATTTACTTACAGGAACGAATGTATGTTAGTGTCTGCCCACACAGATCTCAATACAAATACGACAGAACGGCAAACTTTAAAAATAACTCTGGGCATCTTACTGACAAGGAGAATGATATGTGCTCTATTTTTAATAATTATTTTCTCTCGGTTTTCACACAGGAACACACTAATAATATCCCAGTAATTAATTTTTTTAGAGTCCCTGAAGAAGATAAATTATGTAATATCACAGTCACTAGCGAAATAGTTATGAAACAAGTAGACTGACTGATGAGCTTTTTGCAAGGGTTCTTAAGGAATGCAAAATTGAACTCTGTGAACCAATATCTAACATTTTTAATTTATCTCTTCAAACAGGTGTAGTGTGTGATATGTGGAAGATGGCTAATGTAATTCATATTTTTAAAGCAGGGGACAAGTCACTACCGTCAAATTACCGCCCAATAAGCCTGACTTCAATTGTAGGCAAATTACTAAAGTCAGTTATAGCTGATATTATTAGAAGCCATCTAGATAACCATAATTTGATTAATGATACTCAGCATGGATTAACGAGGGGCCGTTCCTGCCTATCTAATTTATTAACCTTCTTTAGTAAAGCTTTTGAGGCTGTTGATCACGATAAAGAATTCGATATTGTTTATTTAGATTTTAGTAAGGCTTTTGATAGAGTACCGCACCAGAGACTGTTAAAGAAAGTGGCAGCTCATGGCATTGGGGGAAAAGTGCTGTCATGGATCGAGTCATAGCTCACCAATAGGAAGCAGAGTGTGTGCATAAATGGGGTTAAATCCGAGTGGGGATCTGTAACAAGTGATGTTCCACAGGGATCAGTCTTAGGCCCGTTGTTGTTTATAATATATATCAATGACCTTGATGAGGGAATTACCAGTGATATGAGCAAATTCGCCGATGACACGAAGATAGGTAGGATAATCGATTCAAACGTAGATGTCAGGGAACTTCAGGAGGATTTAGACAAACTCAATTCCTGGTCAGAAAAGTTGCAGATGCAGTTCAATGTAGATAAATGCAAGGTTCTGAAGCTCGGGAGTGTCCATAACCCAAGCACTTATAAGTTAAATAACGTAGAACTTAGCCATACAGATTGCGAGAAGGACTTGGGGGTTATGGTAAGCAGCAACCTTAAACCAAGACAACAATGCCTAAGCGTACGTAATAAGGCAAACAGATTACTGGGATTTATATCAAGAAGTGTAAGCAACAGAAGTCTAGAGGTTATATTACAGCTTTATACATCGTTAGTAAGGCCTCACCTAGATTACGCAGCTCAGTTCTGGTCTCCATATTACAGAATGGATATTAATTCGTTAGAAAACATTCAGCGTAGAATGACTAAATTAATACATAGCATTAGAAATCTTCCATATGAAGAAAGATTGAAGACCCTAAAATTACATTCACTTGTAAGACGAAGAATGAGGGGAGACATGATCGAGGTATACAAGTGGAAAATGGGTATTAACAAAGGGGATATAAATAAGGTCTTGATGATATCTCTCCAAGAGAGAACCCGCAATAATGGATTCAAGTTAGATAAGTTTAGATTTAGAAAGGCTATAGGAAAGTATTTGTTTGGAAATAGGGTCGTTGATGAGTGGAACAATCTGCCTAGTAGGGTTATTGAAGCTAGGACCTTGGGTAGTTTCAAATTTAGGTTGGATAAATTCATGAGTGAGAGGGGTTGGATTTGAGTGGGAATTGCACATGAGTAAATAGAATTATCAAAGCTTATTTCTTGGGTAGCATTGAATATTTGCAAATATTCTGTTAGTGGGATGGAATGTGAAGGACCTGCCTAGTATGGGCCAACAGGCCTGCTGCTGTGTTCCTCCTTTCTTATGTTCTTATGTTAACGAGTCTGGATGGAGAGTCGTAAAGAGTACAGACATATATGAAGCTTTAATTGAGACTATGTTTCGCTCATACTTCATAGAGCTCAGCCATGGAAAAACTCGTTCTGCAAATTGTGTGTCTATCGAGTTTATTGAAAGTAGCATAAAAAAAAATGCAAGCTATGTTTCAGAGGAAGAGGAGGAGGAGGAGGAGGTCGAGTACGACAACGAACAAGAACGAGATGAAGAGCAGGAGGAAGAATAATAGAACAAAACAAGATGAGGAAAATGAAGAGGAGGAAGAGAAAGAGGAGGAAGAGAAAGAGGAGGAAGAGAAAGAGGAGGAACCGGAGCCGCCACTACCGCCAGAGTTGGTGGTGTAAGTAGTAGTAGTTGATGGAGGAGTTGGTGGGAAAGTAATTGTTGAGTATGTTTAACGAGGAGGCTTAGTAAGGAAGGAATGTGTGGATGGTACAGTTATCTTTTGTTTAGTGTTGTTGTCTTGATGTGAGCAGAGGGGCATTAAATCTTCTTTCTTGTTGAGATTCTCTATATTCTTTTAATCTAAGTGCTGTATCAGGTTTCATCATCAAGGTATCGGGAGAAGCGAGTGTTTTCTAGTTTGTCCTCAAAGGTAAATTTAAAAGACGAAGTCACTTTTTCAGTTTCGGCGAATACAGAATATACAGCCAAGAGTTCTTCGAGGAAGTACTTGTCACAGTATTACGACAAACTGAAGTGTCCCTGAATTATTAAAAGAAGTAAAGAGTGACACAAGTCCACCAGCAAATTAAACCTAATTGAGGTCTCATCATTAGAAGGTACTTCCACCACCATCTCCCGCACTCTCAGGTTCAAATTAGTGGAAAATTAAACCACTTACAGACATCACCACGGCAATAAATAGCAGCAACGGGAATATCAGCACTGGCGGGGGATACTGTAAACCTGATTGGCAAATTGGAAACATTCCGAGAAAATCACACAATTTAATTCCACTAAAGGAAAGTAAAGTGAATCTCTTCGGTACAACCTACAACACTAGCAACTGATGTATAATTCTCCACGACTAACTTGACTAAGTCTTGACTTAAAACAACAACATGGTAATACAAGTGGTTACAGGAGTTTGTAACTCAAAGTTTTGATACAAGAGAACAAAACAATCACGTTTAATATAGCTTTACGTTGCAAAACTAATACTTGAAGGAGCCAAACTATGCCACTCGAGGCACCCCATATGTTCCTTTATCTCACAATCTATATCAGCTTCCCATCCTGCCTCATGACCTAACAATTCTGCTCCCCCCTCCCCCCAACATCCTCAGCAATAAAGAATACGACCTTACATTTTAGTGGGTGTTTTTAACACATGTTCCTGCATTCATCACAGAAAATCGCCTGACACGGGGCTTTGTCAAATGATAACTGTTTTTGTGGGGCACGCAGTAAGATGCAACCACAGGCGTGTGGTGCTATGGACGCTGGTGTCCACTCTCACATGTTATTGTCGTATCCGCTGACCCTGTGATGGATCATGGAAGACCGCCCACTGACGGTCAGGCAAACCAGCAAGAAACTTTCTCTCTCTATCACACACACACACACACACACACACACACAGCAGACAGAGTATAGTCTAGGTGGCCAAAGACTGCAAACCGCACTCAAAGAAAAAGATCTTGGGGTGAGTATAATACCGAGCACATCTCCTGAGGCACACATCAATCAGATAACTGCTGCAGCATACGGGCGGCTAGCAAACCTAAGAATAGCGTTCGAATACCTCACTAAGGAATCATTCAAGACTCTGTATACCATATACGTCAGGCCCATACTGGAGTATGCAGCACCAGTTTGGAACCCACACCTGGTCAAGCACGTCAAGAAATTAGAGAAAGTGCAAAGGTTTGCAACAAGACTAGTCCCAGAGCTAAGGGGATTGTCCTACGAAGAAAGGTTAAGGGAAATCGGCCTGACGACACTAGAGGACAGGAGGGTTAGGGAGACATGATAACGACATATAAAATACTGCGAGGAATAGATAAGGTGGACAGAGACAAGATGTTCCAGAGAGGGGACACAGAAACAAGGGGTCACACTTGGAAGTTGAAGACTCCTATGAGTCAAAGGAATGTTAGGAAGTATTTCTTCAGTCATAGAGTTGTCAGGAAGTGGAATAGCTTAGAAAGCGACATAGTGGAGGCAGGAACCATACATAGTTTTAAGACTAGGTTTGATAAAGCTCATGGAGCAGGGAGAGATAGGACCTAGTAGCAATCAGTGAAGAGGCGGGGCCAGGAGCTATGACTCGACCCCTGCAACCACAAATAGGTGAGTACAAATAGTGAGTACACACAAGCACACGCACGCAAGCACACGCACGCACGCAAATACGCGCGCGCGGTCTATCCAAGACAACTATTGCGCCAGTTACAAGAATTACTGCTTCAAAGAATTCATCTCAAATCCTATTAGAATCAGTTAAGTGATTTCCTTTGGAGCGTTAGTTCTGTTAGACTATAAAACCCTGAGGGAAAATTTAATTCTCAAAACTTTTCTTTAAATGTGAAAGATGGCACGTAGAGCACCAACTGCAGAGAGAGAGAGAGAGAGAGAGAGAGAGAGAGGAAGAGGAGTATTAATTAGTTACAAGTTGTCAAAGGCACTTATCGACAGATACCTGGCCTGATTTTTGTGATTTTGAATGTGCGTGCGTGTGTGTGTGTGTGTGTGTGTACTCACCTAGTTGTGGTTGCAGTGGTCGATTCACAGCTCCTGGCCCCGCCTCTTCACTGGCCGCTACTCGGTCACTCTACCCGCTCCATGAGCTTTATCATACCTCTCCTTAAAGCTATGTACGGATCCTGCCTCCACTACATCCCAGACTATTCCACTTCCTGACAACTCTGTGACTGAAGAAATATTTCCTAACATCCCTGTGGTTCATCTGAGTCTTCAACTTCCAACTGTGACCTCTTGTTGCTGTGTCCCACCTCTAAAACATTCTGTCTCTGTCCACCTTGTCGATTCCTCTCAGAATTTTATATGTCGTTATCATATCCCCTCTATCCCTCCTGTCTTCCAATGTCGTCAGGTCGATTTCCCGTAACCTCTCCTCGTAGGACATAACCCTTAGCTTCGGGACTACTCTTGTTGCAAACCTCTGCACTTTTTCTAGTTTCCTTACGTGTTTGGCTAGGTGAGGGTTCCAAACTGGCGCTGCATACTCCAGTATGGTCCTAACGTACAGTGTACAGGGTCCTGAATGGCTCCTTATTAAGATGTCGGAATGCTGTTCTTAGGTTTGCCAGGCGTCCGTATGCTGCAGCAGCTATTTGGTTGATGTGCGCCTCAGGAGATGTGCCCGGTGTTATACTCACCCCAAGATCCTTTTCCTTGAGTGAGGTTTGTAGTCTCTGGCCCCCTAGACTATACTCCGTCTGTGGTCTTCTTTGCCTGCAGCCTGTCCAGATCCCTCTGTATTTCTGCCTGGTCCTCTTCCGATTGAATTCTTCTCACCAACTTCACATCATCTGCAAACTGGTACACTTCGGATTCTATTCCTTCTGTCATGTCGTTCACAAATACCAGAAACAGCACCGGACCTAGGACTGATCCCTGTGGCACCCCGCTCGTTACAAGCGCCCACTCTGACACCTCGCCACGTACCATGACTCGCTGTTGTCTTCCTGACAGGTATTCCCTGATCCATTGTAGTGCCTTCCCTGTTATTCCTGCCTGGTCCTCCAGCTTTTGCACTAATCTCTTGTGTGGAACTGTGTCAAACGCCTTCTTACAGTCCAAGAAAATGCAATCTACCCACCCCTCCCTCTCTTGTCTTACTGCCGTCACCCTGTCATAGAACTCCTGTAGGTTTGTGATGCAGGATTTCCCATCCATGAAACCATGCTGGCTATCGTTGATAAGCTCATTCCTTTCTAGGTGCTCCACCACTCTTCTCCTGATAATCTTCTCCATGACCTTGCATACTATACATGTCAGTGACACTGGTCTGTAGTTTAGTGCTTCGTGCCTGTCTCCTTTTTTAAAAATTGGGACTACATTTGCTGTCTTCCATAACTCAGGTAGTCGCCCTGTTTCGATAGATGTGTTGAAGATTGTTGTTAGTGGTACACATAGCTCCTCTGCTCCCTCTCTCAGGACCCATGGAGAAATGTTATCCGGCCCCATCGCCTTTGAGGTATCTAGTTCGCTTAGCAGTCTCTTCACTTCTTCCTTGGTTGTATGTATTGTGTCCAACACTTGATGGTGTACCCCACCTCTGTCTTTCTGGAGTCCCTTCTGTCTCCTATGTGAATACCCCTTTGAATCTCATGTTGAGTTCCTCACATACTTCGCGGTCGTTTCTTGTGATCTTCCCTCCTTCCTTTCTCAGCCTGATTACCTGGTCCTTGACTATTGCTTTCCTCCTGTGTGTGTGTGTGTGTGTGTGTGTGTGTGTGATGTTTTCTTCCTGGAGCTGAGGCTCATTGTTAAAGCTGTCCCTACCATAGTTGTACACAGGAATGAAGGCTGCAAACATCCGGAACCACCTGGTCATAGGCTCGGAATTGCTAGGCCCCATTCGTAGTACTGGATTAACTGGACCCCAGCCATAGGGCTTTTCACTGTATAGCCTGACTTAGTTCCCTGTCAGAACGCAGTTTTCGGACGAATATACACACACAGTGAATCGAACATACAAACACATATGAGATTCAAAGAAGTGGACAAAGAGCTTACCTCGAGGTGGTGTGGACTGTCGGAGCCCAAGAGACTACCTGTCTCGTCCTTGGAGCATGGAGGTGGAGGCTCCGGCGCCAGTCTCGTCTCCACACCTCCGTTGTTGACCTCAACTACGCTATATCTGCAACAAAGAAAAGGAAATCTTTTTAGCTGACTTTCATCCACGTTTATTGGCGATGTCGTCACAGCTGCTGAATCTAGTGAAAGAAGAAGAGGACAAGGAAGGTGAAAAAGATGAATATTTTCCTGTCAACATTATCTCCTATAGCATACGTATTCTCCAGTCAACCTTTTTCCTCCAGTGTGCGACTCACAACAATCGACTAACACTCAGGTGCATATTTACAGCTAGGCGAACAGAGGGAGCAGATGGAAGGAAACTTATCTTTAATTAAGTTTCACATACGCATATCGTTAATAAACTTACCACTTCTGGGGAATAAAAATAAAGATTAATCAAAATATATGTGTAATGAATTAGTAGTTGATGACATAAATACTTTATTAGACTGTAAATAAATACTGACAAGGAACCGACACGTAGACAAAATGGAAATAAGACTATTGTATACACACACAACCCGCACCTCCTTTTTTCTCCTATGGGTTTTCCTTTCTTTCTTTTCTTTTGCCTTGTATTTGTCCTTCATTTTATTCGCCTTTCCTCCCTCTGTGTTCTCGTCCCACCCTTGCGGGCCGCTAGCCTCATTGCAGTGCTCCTTTCCTAGAATTTGACTGTCTCCACTACTGCTATTACTACTACTACCACTTCCACTACTTACTCCATTATTACCCCACTCTCTTGTTCCCTTCCCTGTCTGCCTGCCTATAAATACCCCTTCCTCCGTCTCTGTGTGTTAGTGTGACTTTGTAAATGGTCCAAGTCGGGCCGAAACGTCGTCGTAAGCTCCTCCCTTTTATATGTGCGGGTTGTGTGTGTATTGTTCCAGTCACGGTATTGTGCCTTTTTTGTTATTTAAAGACTATTGTATATTTCGACCATCCGCCTATATCCCTTTCACCAAACTAACAACGGCCTTGTTAATTGAAGCCCACTAGTCCGGCATTTACTGGTCCGGCAGCTTTGATGGTTTGGGACAGTGATTTGAATTTTGCGGCCGTTAGTTTGAATGACCGCTGTTTAGCTGACCGTGGAGCCACCGCTGCCCCATATTATTTACGTCTGCCGCAGCTAACTTAACGTGGTTGCTGTTGCTATATTACCTTGGATTACTGAAATTTTACCCCTAAGAGACCAGCAGGTTTTCAACTGAGCCGTTGTTCGTTATGTTCGAAGCTTTTTACACTTTTCCCCAGTTATCGCCGTCTTCGTACAACATCTGAGTCAGGGACGGGTGTTTGGTATATTCTTCATGCTCTGAGGATAAGCCATACAAATATTCTAAGGAGAACCTCCGACTCTGATGATGTGAGAATTCTTACCAGTCGTTTTTCTCTCCTTGAAGCCACAACTATTTCAAACTATGAAGTTTCTGTCAGCTACAGCACTAGAAGATATCAACGCATTATGAACATCAGGGACATGACTGAAACTTTAGGTAGAAAACTATGTAGTACCCGTCCTCATTTTGCTGCAGTCACTGGCTGTGACTCAACTTTTGACCTGAGAGGATATTCAAAACGTCTTTGTTTCAAAAACTTGCAGAAGTGCCCTGACGATGTCATTGATGCTATAGGTTCCTGTCAGCTCATTAATGATATGAAGATAGAAAATCAACTCTTCACTTTCCTGGAGCATTTCATTATTCTGGTCTATGGAGGTACAAGTTAGGTGAACCACCTCAAGAAACAGTTGTTCTGGTATTAAAATCAGAACGTAGAGATGATTCCACTGACCTGGAATGCTCTGTATCACCACTGTCAACGGGCTTTCTACCAGGCCAACATTTGAGCATCTGCCCATGATCCACTAGTTCGAGAACCAACCCCCAGTCTACATGGTTGGAAAGGAATTGAAGGGACACTTGTTATACAGTTGATTACCATCCCACAAGTTGCAGCAGTGTGCCAGGAGCTGGTTAAGTGGGGCTGTCGAAAACCATGTAGTCAGTTTTACAGCTGCAACAAAAAGCTTCCCTACACAGCCCTATGCAAATGGCTATGCAAAACTTTTCATTTTTTTCAGTCCTGTACTATTATAACTGCGTCTGCCACAGTTATAACTACTTCAATTGCTACTGACATTATAACTGTTTCTTTCCTTTCTGTTAGACAGCAGATTAAAAACGAGTCTTGCATAATTCACCTTTACTGTGTTGTACGTCATTTTAAGATGGTCGTTTTGAAAGCTAATAAAATCATGTAAAATAGTGCTTTGAAGCGCTGTTTAATACTTGTATGCCAGTGACTCGGATGGAAACATCAGTGTTTTTTCGAGAATTTTTCTTATGTCCTTCAGGTACATTTAACAATAAAAATAATGGTGATATTTAATCCATATGCATAAACATGTATGATGAATCATACATGGCTGTATTTTATTTCGTTGCTAAGATATGTATAACAGGGGTGAAGAAGATTTACAAGGGCCTACAGAGTTTCAGGGAAGGGTACCTTGGAGGCTAAATGAATTTTTTTTTTTTTGCCCCTTTAAGGATTAATTACTCATGACCCAAGGAATCTGGAAAACGCCACGGGCAAATTTAACACGCCATTTGAATCACGACATAACTCACTCACTTTGATGGAAAAATACTAATATACAGTAGTTTTCATAAGCATATAAGATATACAATCAGAAAGATATTTTAAGTTGGTGATGATGATGTGGTGGTGTTGGTGTAGGCGGTGGTGATGGTGATAGTGATGGTGTAGGCGGTGATGATGGTGATAGTGATGGTGTAGGCGGTGGTGATGGTGAAGGCGGTGGTGATGGTGATAGTGATGGTGTAGGCGGTGGTAGTAATGGTGTAGGTGGCGGTGCTGTTGATGGTGTAGGCGGTAGTGATGGTGTAGGCGGTGGTGAGAGTGGTGGTGTAGGTGGTGATGGTAATAATGATGATGTAGGAGGTGGTGATGGTGGTAGTGATGGTGTAGGCGGTGGTGATGGTGATAGTGATGGTGTCGGCGGTGGTGATGGTGATAGTGATGGTGTAGGCGGTGGTGATGGTGAGTGATGGTGTAGGCGGTGATGATGGTGATAGTGATGGTGTAGGCGGTGGTGATGGTGAAGGCGGTGGTGATGGTGATAGTGATGGTGTAGGCGGTGGTGATGGTGGTAGTGATGGTGTAGGCGGTGGTGATAGTGATGGTGTCGGCGGTGGTGATGGTGATAGTGATGGTGTAGGCTGTGGTGATAGTGAGTGATGGTGTAGGCGGTGATGATGGTGATAGTGATGGTGTAGGCGGTGGTGATGGTGGTAGTGATGGTGTAGGCGGTGGTGATGGTGACAGGTTATCATGGTAGTGATGATGCAACTGAAGGTGGTGTTGGTAGAGGTGATTGTGGTGGTGGTGGTGACTAGCAGTTGATTGTGTGACCATGGTGTGCGGATATGCCTTTGAAAAAACATGTACACCTGGCGATTCTCCTCCGTTTTTGCCTCTCACAAGCACACACCCCTCCATTCCTCCAGAGCTGGAAGCCACTCCACCTTTAAGTGGGTCTATTAGATTTTGAAGATGTTTCTGTGATGATTCTCTTTCTTTTACCATTATTATGCAACCACTTACCAGCATCAAGGTAACCCCCCCCCCCCGGGAACAGGATACCACACAATAGCGGCTCCTTCAACAAAACCTCCTAACGGAAAAAATAAACACATAAGCAGTATAATGTGATCCTTTATTGACAACGTTTCGCCCACGCAGTGGGCTTTATAAAGTCACAAACAGATCTGTTTGTGACTCGATAAAGCCCACTGTGTGGGCGAAACGTTGTCAATAAAGGATCACATTATACTGCTTATGTGTTTATTTTTCCATTGTGTCGGTATTTTATACCATTTATTTCCAAAACTTCCTAATGCTGTCTTCGTAGGATGACAGGTATTGTCGACTAGTATGGCAGGATGGCAGGTATTGTCGACTAGTATGGCAGGATGGCAGGTATTGTCAACAAGTATGGCAGGATGGCAGGTACTGTCGAGAAGTATGGCAGGATGGTAGGTATTGTCTACAAGTATGTTATGGTGGCAGGTATTGTCGACAATATGATAGAAATACAGTACACAGAGCATTATAGAGAGATTTTCGCCCTGGGTCAATTTTCTGTATTATAACGCTGCCTTCTTCCATCCCTTTTATCCTGGTATCCTACTTCTCAGTGTGTACAGTCGCCATCAGTCTGGATCAGCGCGGGAGAAGAGGACGGGATATGGATAAAGTTACCCCAATTAAGCCAGGTCCAGTTACCAGAGAAGCTAACTTTGAGCGCATCCAAGGAAAACAAAACTGCCTACCACCTCTACTTGCACACCAAGTTTTCCACGAAACTGTTGAAGTTAAGAGGAAAAATCCAGAGAGAGAGACAGACAGACAGAAACAGAGACAGACAGACAGAAACAGAGAGAGACAGACAGACAGAAACAGAGAGAGAGAGACAGACAGAAACAGAGAGAGACAGACAGACAGAAACAGAGACAGACAGACAGAAACAGAGAGACAGACAGACAGAAACAGAGAGAGACAGACAGACAGAAACAGAGAGAGACAGACAGACAGAAACAGAGACAGACAGACAGACAGAAACAGAGACAGACAGACAGACAGACAGAAACAGAGACAGACAGACAGAAACAGAGCCAGACAGACAGACAGAAACAGAGCCAGACAGACAGACAGAAATAGAGACAGACAGACAGACAGAAACAGAGACAGACAGACAGACAGAAACAAAGGCAGATAGACAGATACACAGATTGCATATTTGTATGCGCACGTGTGAGCGTGTATTTGTGTGGGCGTGAATGCGTGCTCGCGTATGAAGGAATTGAAACGTAGTTCCTGGGCCTGCCACTTAGCTCTACAAAATTATCCTACATTGATCTATTTTTGAAGGTAATTGTGGTGTTTTCCTTTATTGCCTCATCACACTTCTTTCACACGTTTACAACTTCTTTACAACACAGTGTTTGTTGTGTAACTTGAGTACGAGTCTGGAGGCAAGCTTTGCTTCTGGTATCTAGAGACAATAAGCCTGGGTTCTGCCATCAATCTGGAGATAAGATTGAGTTTTGATATAAATCTGAAGCTTGGGATATACCTGTCACAGAAAGAACTGATCACTGAAGACTTGATGTGGATTACACAGAGGACAAGTTGTATGTACAGTATGTGTCGTATGTATGTGGTAAATAAATATGACAGAGATTTTGTCATCTGCAATTAAAGTAACATACGCAAATCATGTTATGCATATCTTTATTTGCACTTCAAAAGACTCATTTTCACGAGGTGTTCCTCTATCGGACTGTAAGTGTCTCCAGTCTTTATTACCTAACATCAAGTGTCTTGCAGTTCTCCAGTTTTTCTTCTAGTTTTTCCTAATCTTTTTTTCGTATCTTCATATATTTAGAATCATATACGAACATTGAAATGCAGGAATTTATCTTCACGGGCGGGTCATTTACGTATATTCCAAACAGAATTGAACCAAAGACTTAACCAAGGGAGACTTTACTAATGTAACTCGCCCATACTGACAATACGTCTCTCACTATTGCTCAGCGTGACATTGTATATGGTGTAAGTCGGACCGAAACGTCGTCGTACGCTCCTCTCTCCTATGTGCGGGTTATTGTGTATTGTTTCAGTCACGATATTGTGCCTTAATCCATGCGAATACTCTGTCAGACGTCAGATACTCCTATATTCATCTCCAGTACATATGCCTGTTCTATGTGACAATGTGTCAAACATGTTCCTGCAGTCTAGCAATATGGCGTCTGTCCACCATTTCCTTTCTTCTCTGATCTTCGTTAGTCTATCAAGTGCCACTATTAGCTTTGCGAGACATGACTTGCCATTTTTTTACCGGTACTGGTGACACCCATCTCGAGTCGGCACTGAAGTAATCGGTATCCGCAGCTTCACCATGCACTACTTAATTATCACCAGCACACAGCAATCACGCCTCCATCCAGCTGATCCATACCCACACTCGTCTCCTTGAGTTCCTCCAGTGGGTAAATGATTAAGGGAGTAGCAGTCTTATACTTCCTCGACAGCCAGGCCCACATGTACATGGGGAAGAATTGAGAATCACACAGCGGACCATAACCAGGGAGAGAAAATTATGGAGACAGTAATGGAAAATTTAGAGCCAACATGTTAAGGACGCCACACAAATATGAGAAAGGGATGGTCCATAAAGAGGAAACTTTTTCTCCAACACTGAATCAAAGAAATTATCGAATACTATAAGGAATCACTAGAAGCAAGTGGCCATCATATTAATCCGACTACCTGGTGAAAGCGGGAACGGAAATAAGGGAGGACTACAGCAGATGTAATTATCTCAGGTAGAAGGAGTTTACAGAGTGAAGTGAAAAAGATGAATCTAATGTAAGACAGCGCAAGAAAGATCGAGAGATTTTATCAAGAATAATTGACATAACCGCGAGATTTAAAACTCATCAAATGAAACGGTAATTGAAAAAATGATAGAAAGCTATAAGATACGAAAACTATAGACTTGATAAAGTTCAGCTAGGCATTACACGTCATTATACTCATGATACCAAAATAGAAAGGAAATAAACAGCTTGCAAAGAACTACTGGTTGATATTGCTGGTAACCAGCTACCATTAAAGATAATACAATAAGTGTAGAATAGATAAGACGAAAAAACATATTAGATAGTGAACAAGGATTCAGGATTACCAAATCCTGTCTCATGAATCTCGTAGATAAAACAGAAAATAGAGATCTGGGCAGACGGTATTTCCCTTGAACTGTAACTACATTATTTATCATTGTCTTCTCGGAGGCCGATTTGCATAATCTACAAGCTGGAAGAGCAAGTAGAAGTAAGTAGGAAAGTTCTCAAGAAGACAGGAATACCTGAAAACAGAAGACACAGAGTAATTGAACGAGAGGGTGTATTAACGTGAGTAAAGTTGACAGGTGGACTGGCCACAGATCAGAAATAAATAAAAGGTATATATAAATGACCTGATGGATGAAATGGAATCCTTCATATAAATATTTGCCGATGGAGGGAAATAAATGAAAAGGTGATTAAACATATTAACAAAATTCAATCCTGACACGTGCAAAATATTGAGAATAAGAGACGGAAAATGGAGACTGTAGTGAAATACAAACTGAACGAAGGGACACGACATTCATAATATAATGAGAAAGCTCTGAGAGTATTATTCCAAGTATAACACACACACAGACACACACAAAGGGAGGTGGTGGAGGCAGGATCCATACATAGCTTTAAGACGAGGTATGATAAAGCTCATGGAGCAAGGAGGGAGTGACCTAGTAGCGACCAGTGAAGAGGCGGGGCCAGGAGCTATGAATCGACCCCTGCAACCACAATTAAGTGAGTACACAGTACTACACACACACACACACACGTGCGCGGCAGAGTGCAGGGGCAAAGGCTCCCAGGATTTCAGTGTTTTTAGGGCGAAAAAAACTGTTAGAGGCGTAGAAGGCACTGCTGCCACACAGCTACAAATGGTTAACTTACGAGGATAAACGAACCCAAAGTCGGATAGTCAAGTGTAAACAAGTTGGTCAGTGAGTGAAATGTGATATAGAAAGTGCCAATAGTTAACTATCAAGCATTAGGAAGAAAGTGAAAACAAAATAAAGATATCAGTGAAGGTGGGCAGTAGGCCACCAGGAAGGGGTGCTGCATAGCAGGTTGTGTGTCATGAATAATGAAATAAAAGTGAATTTACCAGCAGTTAAAGTGTAAACACTTGAGGGGCCTTTGATATACCTTTGAAGAGTTTCGAGAGTATCTACTCTCTGAGCCCGGCCATGGGCCAGGCTCGTCTGGTGCTTGCCTGGTCAACCAGGCTGTTGCTGCTGGAGGCCCACTGCCCCACATATCCATCACAGCCTGGTTGATCTGGCACCTGGTGAAGATATTTGTCCAGTTTCCTCTTGAAGGCTTCTACACTGGTTCCAGCCGTGTTTCGGATATCTTCTGGTAAGATGTTGAATAGTCTGGGACCCCGGATGTTAATACAGTGCTCCCGTATTGTCCCCACCGCACCCCTGCTCCTCACTGGGTTTATTTTACACTTTCTCCCATATCTCTCACTCCAGTATGTTGTTATGGCAGTGTGCAGATTTGGGACCAGGCCCTCAAGTACTTTCCATGTATATATTATCATGTATCTCTCTCCTCCGCTCCAATGAGTACATGTTCAAGACTTGAAGGCGTTCCCAATAATTTAGATGTTTCAATGGCTCAATGTGAGCCGTAAACGATCTCTGGATTTGTTCCAGCTCTGCTATTTCTCCTGCCCTGAACGGGGCCGTCAGCACTGAGCAGTATTCTAAGTGAGGGAGCACTAGCGATTTGAATAGTGTCACCATCGGCATTATTTCCCTTGTTTTGAAAGTTCTCAATACCCACCCCGTCATCTTCCTGGCTGTTGTGATCTTTGTCTTGTTATGGTCTTTAAACGACAGATCAGCAGACATAATTATTCCCAAGTCCTTTACGTGTTCCTTTCGTTCTATGTGGTGACCCCTTGCGTTTTGTATATAGTGTTCCTTTGAGTTCTTCATTTTTTCCATACCTAAGCAGCTGAAACTTATCACCATTGAACGTCATGTTGTTCTCCACTGCCCATTGGAAGACCCTGCTTATGTCCTCCTGTAATTTTTCAGTGTCCTCTACCGTAGTGACTTTCATGCTTATTTTAGTGTCATCTGCAAATGATGATACAAAAGTGTGCTGGGTGTTTTTATCTATGTCTGCTATGAGGATGAGAAACAGCAGAGGTGCCAGGACAGTGCCTTGGGGCACTGAGCTTTTGACCTCGCTGATGCTGGATCTTGCCCTGTTCACTACTACTTTTTGTGTTCTTTGTGTTAGGGCGAGTGGAGTAATTATATACATAAGTAAGATAAGTGAATGTATCATAGGAGTTTGCAAAGGATCCAGGAGATGGAGAGTACCACACTCTCTCAGCAGGGAATGGCAGCTTAAGGCACCACGAGGAGGCACCGCGAGGACACTGCTGCCAGAGGCATGTAATACTGATCTGGTTGTTGTTTCATGAGGGTTGCAGTATATACCGGTCTCTGAGTGGAAGCTAAGGGTCACTCACTCCTGGAGCTATCAAAACTAGAGGTGTAGGTGAGGTGTAGGTGAGGAATGTCAACAGATACCCAGAGAGGGGATCACCCCATACATCCTGGCTCACCCACATCCCTTATCCCCTTTCTCCTCCCTACACCCTTCTCCCAAAAATCCCCTAATCTACCTACCTACCTACCTCTCTCTCCCCATCTCTCTCTACCCCTAGTCCCCAAATCCTCTCTCTCTCTCTCCCCACCTCTTCATATCTCTCTTTCTCTACCCTTCCCTCCCCCCTTCTCCCTCTAGTCCCCAAATCCTCTCTCTTTCTTACTCTCTCTCCCCATCTCCATCTGTTTCCCTTCTCCCTCTAGTCCCCTAATCCCTTTCTCTACCTCTCCCCTTTCTCTTTCACTCTCCCCCCCCCCAAAAAAAAAATGGTAGGGACTCGAAGGACTCAGAAACCAGAGGAGAATGGTTCTGGGAAGGAAGAATGGATGGAAGAGCATTGCAAAAGTATGGAACAAGAGTGGGAGAGAAAACTAGGAGAGCTTTCTGCAAAAATGGAGAGAGAGAGAGCTTTCTGTAAAACTGGAAAAAGAGGTTGGAGGAGGAGAAGAAGAATTGCGAGTCACAAGCCGAAGCTGCAGTAGCCAGGATAAGGGGCCTAGAAGATGAGGTAAACAGGCTGAAGCAGGTTACAGGGGTATTGACCAGAAAAGACACAGCATCAGGGGGCCCATCGGGAAGGAAGGAGATATAACTTACGCTACGGCCGTATCTGCCTACCAAGCAGGGCCAAGGAGCAAAGGTGGTGAGCAGCTTGGAGGAGGTGGAGAGGGGAATAGGGCAAATGCAGAGCCACGATCATGCCACCAAGAGCTACAGGAAAAAAAAGGGAGAAAATGGCCATGTACAAACAGGAACTAGAGCCGCAGAGGGAAAGGCAATGGGAGGAGAGGGCAAAGGCAGTGTTTATTCATGGGCTGCATGAGAGAGAGGGAAGGACACACACTGAAAGACAGAAGGCTGAAAGAAAGGAGATTGAGAACATCCTCAAAGAAATAGGTGAAGAAGACATGTCCGAGATTGTAAATTTTCAGAGAATAGGGGGGTACTCGAAGGGGAGAAATTGACCTCTCAAGCTGATTCTCAGGACAGAAACAGTGCGGGACAGAATCCTCCAAGAGAAACCACGATTGAAGGAAACGGAAGAATACAAGAGGGTGTTCCTAGACCGGGACCAAACAAAAACAGAATGACAGCAGCTGAGGGAGAGGACACAAAGGCAAAAGGAGCTAGGAGGAGAGACAAGGACAGAATCAGCAGAGGACAACCAGAGCAGGGCAGAGCAACAAGAGCAAGCATACAGAACCATCCCCAACACCCAACAACCAAGCACACTATCCCAACACAAACTACAACCCACACTCACAGCCCCCACCTAACACTCCACTATAGAATCCCACAGTAAACAACCAGGTCCCCCCCTCACAGACCCCCCAAAACACAGTGTTAGAGAGGCAACTGAAGGTATGGTACACCAATGCTGATGGAATAACAAATAAGTGGGAGGAATGGCACAAAAGAGTCAGAGGCATCACCGGACATAATAGCTCTCACAGAAACCAAGCTCACAGGTATGATAACAGATGCCATCTTTCCAATGGGATACCAGATCCTGAGGAAAGACAGAGGGAACAGAGGAGGTGGAGGAGTGGTACTGCTGATCAAAAACCGATGGGATTTTGATGAGCTGGAGAGAAGAGACAGAGGAGAAGCAGGAGATTACATAGTAGGAATGCTACAGTCTGGAGGTCCCAAGGTGGTAATTACAGTGATGTATAACCCACCACAGAACAACAGGAGGCCAAGGCAAGAGTATGATGAGAGTAATAGAGCGATGGTTGACACACTGGCTGAAGTGGCCAGAAGGGCTCATGAGAGCAGGGCAAAGCTACTGATCATGGGTGACTTCAACCACAAGGAAATAGACTGGGAGAACTTGGAGCCACAAGGGGGAAAAGATACATGGAGGGCTAAGATGATGAAGGTGGTACTGGAAAACTTCATGTACCAACACGTAAAGGATACTACCAGGGAGAGAGGAGAGGATGAACCAGCGAGACTGGACCTAGTATTCACCTTGAGTACTGCAGATATTGATGACATCACACATGAAAGACCCCTTGGGGCCAGTGATCATATGGTTTTAAGCTTTGATTACACAGTAGAGTTACAAGTGGAGGGGGAGGCAGATAAGGCCAGAAGAATGAAGCCGAACTACAAGAAAGAGGACTACGCAGGGATGAAGAACTTCCTAAACGGGGTTCAGTGGAACAGAGAACTGGAAGGGAAATCAGTAAATGAGATGATGGATTATGTGACAACAATATGCAAGGAAGCTGAGGAGAGGTTTGTACCAAAGGGAAACAGAAACAACGAAAAAGCCAGGATGAGCCCGTGGTTCACCCAAAGGTGCAGGGAGGCCAAAACCAAGTGTGCTAGGGAATGGAAGAAGTATAGAAGGCAAAGGACCCAGGAAAATAAGGAGAGCAGTCGTAGAGCCAGAAACGAATATATAACGATAAGTTGTTTGGCGTTTTGAAGAGCGGGAATGCAATGATAAGGTCTTCAGAGGCTTCTTACTTTATTTGTGATAAAGGTGCGAGTAACAGGCTGCGTGTCTGTGGGCCATGGCCCACACCGGTGCTACATAGGACACACAAGAAACTGCACACATACTGCACATGTTTTACAACAGCTTACTAGCAAATGACGCTTTTCTGTATAAAAATCGTCACTAAGCAATACTCGAACATGTGAGAACATTGACAGAGAAATTAATGAACACTCGACTTATATCTTCTCTTAAACTTCTCGACAAATAATGAAAATAAAATGCTCACTGTGAATCTAGAACACTTGGTGACGTCGTGACGGATGTCATGGGATGACAACGGGAGTGACGTCAGGCAGACGTCGTAGGGTGACAAAGTGAAGTCAGACAGCATCCTGGTGACGTCCTGGAGTCAGGCAGCATCGTGACGTCAGCAGCATGGTGATGCAGCAGCAGACCACACCGTGGCTTGGGATCTGGCTTAACCCACATGGCGTGCTGATCACGTGGCTTGGTGATCAATCCACGTGGCTTACTCCACGTGGCTTTGAGTGGCCTCGGACACTCGGATACACAGCTCTGGCAAGAATTCACAAGGAAATTCACAGAAAACAGCATAGAGGGATTGGGCAGCGAGTGGTGCGAGTCAGCAGCGTGAGTGTTTGGGTAGATAGATAGATAGATATTACTCTCAGGTAAGAACCCTCGGGAGGGCGAATGTGAAGAGAGGACAGACGAAGAATAGCTGATGAGAGGAAGATCTTGAGTCGGAGATAAAGAGCCAGGGCTAAACCCAGCTGCATAGCGTTATGAGGCGATGAATGATGGCAGGAGTAGAGGCAGAGGCTAGACCGGCTGCAGTGCTCGTTGGCTCGTTGACAATGACTAGGCAATGACTGGCTTGGCGTCAGGTGTCAGGTGGGTGGGCTCGATGTGGGCAGAGTCGGGAGAGCAGGGTGGTTGCAGTGCTCTTTGAGTTGTTGTTAGGTGGCTGGATCTTGGAAGGACTAGTTGGGCGTCAGGGTGCATGAGATCTTCTGTCGTGGCAGTTGATGGGTTTTTATTGTTGTTGTTGTTGTTGTTGTAGTTGTTTAGGGCGGATTATATTTTTTTTAACATATTGATATATTTCGTCAGGAGCATCGGTCTTTAGTTTTTTGAAGTCCCTCTTGGACATGTAGTAGAGTTTGAATTTTCGAGGTGATCTTACTTGGGTTGTGATTGCAAGCAAAATTTGATTATAGGTCCAGTTGCAGTGTGGTTCAGTAATGTATTTTACTGTTCCTTCTTGTAGGCGGTCAGTTAGTTCTTCAGCGTGCATTTCGTCAGGGTAGGCAGAGGTCGTGTACAGAGTCATGTTGTTGATGATGTGGAGGTCAGTGGTGGTGTTTTCTTGAGTTATTTCTGTAGTGTTTTCTTCGATGTTTTCTTCGATATCTTCTTCGTTATTATCTTCTATTTCGTCGGAGGATTCATCAGTGTATTCCTGTATTTCTTCTGTTTCGTCTGTAGTTGTGTGGAGAACGGGTTGGGGTTCTTGATCTTGATAGTTTGCTGCTTGCTGGAGAGATTGTGGTTGTTGAGAGGTGACTGTTGTCTGTGGTGGAGGTTCTGAAGTGGGTTCAGGTTCAGGGTCAGGAGTTTTGCTAGAGATGGGTGTGAAGTTGACGATATTCGGGATAGTCTTGAGTAGGTCTTGCGATGGTGGAGAGTCAGGAAATTTGAAGGTTGGCATGTTGTTGAGATTGAATAGTTCGTTAATTGTAGTGTTGAAGGTGCCGGGGTTTGCTGCATTTGCAAGGTGTGCATACATCATGCAGTACAGCACCTTGGATGGTGCAGCGTCTGGAAGTGCAGAGATAGGATTTGTTGTTGTTGGAGATTGTTGTGTCGCTTGGAGTATTTTTGGTGTCTGCTTGAAGTTTGGTTATGGCGGCAAAAGTCGGTGATTTTTGGTTGCTTTTCTTTTCTTCTTCCTTTAATTTCTTAGACAGGATTTCCTTCCTCAAAGGGCATTTTGCGGCTAGGGTATGGTGAGTGCCCTTACAGTTGAGGCAGGTAGGAGTGACATTAGTGGTTGGGCAGGACTTGAAGTCATGACCTTCCTTGCACAATTGGAGCAGAACTTTTTGTCTTTTATGGTGCATTCGGTCGTTAAATGAAGGTAGGAATAGCAGTTCCAGCAGGGAGAGATGTGGGCGAAACGTTCTGGTTCTATGTTACGGGGATGTATATGGTAATATGAGATTGCCAGGCCGTCGGATAGTGCTCTGTCCGCCATGTCAATGTCCGTGAATGTGATTTTAATCATTGAAGTTGCATTTGGGATTTTAGTAATGCTATCAATTGTTGCCCAAGAGTTTTGTTCTTCAATTGAAGCCTTCAGGTCCTCTGTCGGTTGAGTTGTGATAATGTTGTCCAGTCTTTTCATAAAAACGGAACGTTTCGCCAGCAGTGAGGGTGAAGGGGAGATGGTGAATTGTCGGTCATTAAGTGTCTTCTTAGCTGTGTCGTCGGTCAGTTTTGAAGCTTCGTGGTCGTCGGTGCAGATAACTAGGAAGGAGTCTTTGAGTGTGTGGATGGCTGTAAATTTGACCTGCAAGCAAGTCTTTACAGCTGAAGCAAGGGCTAGTTTCGAGGAGTCATTGATAACCCCATGTTTGGGCCTAATCTTAACACGATGTGCAGACATCGTGTAAGAGTAGACGGTGCGAGGGACCTGGCCGTCCCCACCTACCCACAAACTCGGAGAGGAACACTCACACTAGACGCTGAAATCACCACTAACTCACCTCTGAAGTGCTGAAATAGTTGTGCTGAGCTGAACAACAACAGCAGAACATGCTTGAAAGGCTGAGCACGTGACTGAGAAACAGCGTGGGACGCTGTGGCGTGAAGTCAGTGACGTCATTTCTCGGAGAATTCAACAAATTTCGGCCTGAATCCTGCTTGTACCTGTGTCTGGATGCCGAGATTTGCAGACACGACATCAGGATAACTCATTGAGAGACGGATGCTTCTTGTGTAGAGTGATGGAGTGAAGACAAACTTCATTCCTCTTCCTTCCCTCTTGGGCAAACACATCAGCTGCGAGGCACCGCTTCCACCATTTATAACGATACTTATTTGGCGTTTTGGAGGCGTGGGAATGCAATGATAAGGTCTTCGGAAGCTTCTTTATTTGTAATAAAGGTGCGAGTAACAGGCTGCGTGTCTGTGGGCCATGCCTGCGAGAGAGAGAGGAGTAGGCCTGTTGACTGACTGATGTCTGGGCGCCAAGTGAGAATGGGCCAGGGTGGGTCTGGTAGACGTGGGTACGCCTACCATCTTGCCCTCTGTCAGAATACTATGGAAACTAGCATGGCACGAAATATGAACTCAGCTGGCAGACAGCATGGCTGTCTATGCAGACAGCAAGGCTGTCTACAAATATGCACAGGTAAGGAGGGAGGCCCAACGACAGTACGAGAATGACATAGCAGGGAAAGCCAAATCTGACCCGAAACTGTTGTACAGCCACATCAGGAGGATAACAACAGTCAAGGACCAGGTGATCAGGCTAAGGAAGGAAGGAGGAAAGATCACAAGAAATGACCGCGAAGTGTGTGAGGAACTCAACAGGAGATTCAAAGAAGTGTTCACCGAGGAGACAGAAGGGACTCCAGAAAGACAGAGAGGTGGGGTACACCACCAAGTGTTGGACAGAATACATGCAACCGAGGAAGAAGTGAAGAGGCTGCTGAGTGAGCTAGATACCTCAAAGACGATGAGGCCGGATCACATCTCTCCATGGGTCCTGAGAGAGGAAGCTGAGGCGCTATGTGTACCCCTAACAACAATATTTAACACATCTATCGAAACAGGGAGACTACCTGAGGTATGGAAGACAGCAAATGTAGTCCCAATCTTTAAAAAAGGAGACAGACATGAAGCACTTAACTACAGACCAGTGTCACTGACATGTATAGTATGCAATGTCATGGAGAAGATTAACAGGAGAAAAGTGGTGGAACACCTAGAAAGGAATGAGCTTATCAACGGCAGTCAACATGGTTTCAGGGACGGGAAATCCTGTGTCACAAACCTACTGGAGTTCTATGACAGGGTGACAGCAGTAAGACAAGAGAGAGAGGGGTGGGTAGATTGCATTTTCTTGGACTGTAAGAAGGCGTTTGACACAGTTCCACACAAGAGATTAGTGCAAAATCTGGAGGATCAGTCAGGGATAACAGGGAAGGCACTGCAATGGATCAGGGAATACCTGTCAGGAAGACAACAGCGAGTCATGGTACGTGGCGAGGTGTCAGAGTGGGCGCCTGTAACGAGCGGGGTGCCACAGGGGTCTGTCCTAGAACCGGTGCTGTTTCTGGTATTTGTGAACGACATGACGGAAGGAATAGACTCCGAAGTGTCCCTGTTTGCAGATGATGTGAAGTTGATAAGAAGAATTCAATCGGACGAAGACCAGGCAGAAGTACAAAGGGATCTGGACAGGTTGCAAGCCTGGTCCAGCAAGTGGCTCCTAGAATTCAACCCCATCAAATGCAAAGTCATGAAGATTGGGGAAGGGCAAAGAAGACCACAGACGGAGTACAGTCTATGGGGCCAGAGACTACAAACCTCATTGATGGAAAAGGAAATAACTACTGCATCATACGGGCGCCTAGCAAACCTAAGAACAGCATTCCGACATCTTAAGGAATCGTTCAGAACCCTTTACACTGTGTACGTTAGGCCCATACTGGAGTATGCAGCACCAGTTTGGAACCCACACCTAGCCAAGCATGTAAGGAAACTAGTGCAGAGAGAGAGAGAAAGAGAGAGAGAGGGCCCATATATGGTGCCATTTAGTGAGAAAATTATTTGAGTTTTTCTGTTTCGTCATCTGCCGACTTTCATCTTCATTCTTATGCTTTTCTTTTTGTTCTTCTCACTGTTTATTTGTTTATTTTTTTAGGGAGGCGACTTTTGTCTCGTCACTTCACGTACTCCGGTCCTGCAGCCTTGGTTGAATTTCTTTGTGTTTCGAAGACTCTAAGTAGACTTCCCTACAATTCTTAAATACTGTTAAATGCTGTAGAAAAGCCGAGTTCTCTGTAGAAAATCCTAGTTTTCCTGTAGAAAAGCCGAGTTCTCTGTAGAAAATCCTAGTTTTCCTGTAGAAAATCCTAGTTTTCCTGTAGAAAAGCCGAGTTCTCTGTAGAAAATCCTAGTTTTCCTGTAGAAAATCCTAGTTTTCCTGTAGAAAATCCTAGTTTTCTTGTAGAAAAGCCGAGTTCTATACAAAAAGATATGCAGAGGTAAGGTTCATATTTCTTCTTATAAAATCACTCAAGGAAATACTATCATATCCACCACTAAGTACATACAGAGATCAAACATATATAGAGAAAAACATTCAGTTCAGGTTTGGTTGCCCTTGGAGAGAGAGAGAGAGAGAGAGAGAGAGAGAGAGAGAAAGAGAGAGAGAGCTGGACGGGAACTGCATTTGATTTATTCACTGGATCTCTGCTGACGTGAATGGTCTTAGACGACTTTAAGTAGAGATTGCGCACTTCCTTTAAGTGGGATCTAGGACGAGATCTTTACTTGTATACTTTTAACAGTCCTGTGGAGCCTGAACCACCTCCATGTGTTTACATCTGCCGGTCAACGTTCACTTATCTTATGACTTGCATGAGAAATCGTGGTTTTCGGATTTCACGTTACCCCTCACAGTACCAAGATGCATTACATGGTGGATAACTCCAACTATTGTCTCAATGACATGTTACTGTGTCCCCAGGACATCTCTTCTGACGTGTACTTGCTGTACTGGTTGAGAATTAAATTTCATGTTACTTGAATATTTAGTGGTCCGTATATTTACTGGTTTTTTTTCACATGTTACGTTTATGTAATAAAAGTTTTGTTAGAATTATAAATTCAATTGACCCATTTTCTCTTTTTTTTTTGGCGGTTATACGTTTAATTTTTCCATAAATCTTTTCCACAGAAAATCTTTTTTTTCCCGACAGACATTTCCTATTTAGTTGGTAACCCTTGTCAAGTGTCATGGGCAGGTTTAGGACAGAAGTCAAGTGGTTTTACACACCCATAAAGGCAGTCAGCATCAAGAACTCAACGTGCAATAACGGAGTAATGCACTTGACATACATTCAAGGATAAGTGACTCTGTTTACGTTCTCTCATTTGACAATATAAAGTTGAAGTGCCTGTTTGAATTACCAGGTCACAGTTCGTGTAATTTTATCCAGGGAACACCAAAGTTAGCTGTGCCCTTATAAGTCGCTGGTATTTGGTGCATGCTTGCTGTCCTTAAGTTCTCCAACAAGACCAAACAAAACAATTTCGTCGAGTAGGTAGGAACTCGAAATTAGTGTCATATGCTAATTGGGTATAATAGACCTCATCAACCGGCGTTCACCTTTATAAGCAGCTGGTATCTGACGCGGGCTGGCCGTCCTTAGCTTCTCGCAACGAGAACAATTTGTTTATCTATGAGATTAGGTAGACAGGCGGAATTAAAACTTAATAAAATCTTTTGCTCTAAATAATCGTATATTCTCCCTATATCAACACCTGAACTCTTTTGCGATAATTGATAAAGTAAGTGACACGATCCTGATTCAGATCGAATACTCGATGACTCAGTCAACTGCCTATAGATGGTACTACTTGCATACCCACACAGGTGTAGGCGAGGTAACCTAATACTACATGTACTCCACATTAGATTAGGATGTGTGTCGAGCAATTATATAACAAAGCAAAAAGTCACTAGGATAGACGTCACGTGGACATCCTGTTCACACTGTGCGTGGTTTTGTGGTAAGTGTAATTAAAATAATCAGCGTCATCCCATTAATTCTTCAACTTACGCTCATCAGGTCACTATTTTCACCACTCGAAGGCAGACGATAAAGAGCGACTGTTATTGTCTTGGTGATTAAAGTGATAATTGTTAATACTAGTTCATGTTAGAGTGCTTATCTATGTAATGGTGCAAATATCCGACAGAAGCGGTAGAGACAAACTCCATACACGGTTTTAAAAGTAGGTATGACAGTGCTTAAGAGGCCAGGAACCAATAATGCAGGCGACTGTAACTGAAGAGGAGGAGACCAGGAGCTGAGCCTCGACCCATGCATATGCAACTTGGCGAGAACTCACACACACATTAAAGATAACGAGTGAGTTGAATGCACTAGAGCAGGTATGATCGGTCTCTGGATCCCATTAAGTCAATGGAACCCATCGATAACAATTTAGCTGCGGGGCAAGAAACTATGAATCAAAACCTGCAAAGGTGAGTAAACCCACCCAACCACAACCCCCCACAACCACAACCCCCCACAACCACAACCCCCCACAACAACACAACCCCCCACAACAACACCCACCCACAACCATGCCGACCCACATCCCTCATATTCCCAAGAAAATGTGATCAATGAGGTCATCTAAAACTAACAGGAAACTAATCTGCCTGCAACGTAAAGTAAGTCGTTCACCATCACCCAACTCATTCCCGCAAAATCATATTAAGCTTCCATTTCCTGTACGTTAGGGAACGATATCCTCATTGTAAACTACTGACTATGACCCCAGCACAGCAAGACCAGACACCCACCCAGAGGGGATAACAACTTGTAAAATAATGATAATTTGTAAAATTATGATAAATCTACTTAAATTTATCATTAATTTACAAATTATAATTTTACAAGCTATCCTAATAAAATAAGAATATCTTGTAAAAACAATAATAATTTGTTGAAATGATAAATATATTTTAAAGCAATGATACATTCTTGTGAAGCTGATTAATAATCTGTAAATTATTTTTATAAATAACCTGTAAAACTAAGATATATATCATATAAAATTTAGGATATTTTGTGTTTATGGTTACACAGTATCAGCGCCCTGATGACGCTGTTTTCTAAAAACTTATTTATTTATTCCGGCGATGATCGTGGTGCGAAAAACAAACATTTACAGAGCGGAACTTTACCGAGATATTTCGCTCTATTTTTTTATTATTTTGTTTTTTTTAGCCACTCGTCGACTCTGCGCCATTTGTCTCCTATTCAGGCGAAGCGAGTTGTGGTCTTTGACCAATCAGCATCAGATTTTGTGCCTTTGTTGTTATACATCTGTTACAGGATTGGGTCTCGCTGACAACATCTTCGTGAAACATAAACCCAAGACGCATTTGTTACGAAAAAAAATGTATTAATAACGATGACTAAGAATAC
Organism: Cherax destructor; assembly: GCA_009830355.1. NCBI lineage: Eukaryota > Metazoa > Arthropoda > Malacostraca > Decapoda > Parastacidae > Cherax > Cherax destructor. The sequence goes on along the minus strand of WNWK01019723.1, from coordinate 4,249 downwards.
ATAACAAAGAACTACGAAAACCGTACCACTAACAATAACCAGCAAAGTTAAGCACAGGCTCTGGTAAAAAAAACAATATTTCGTTATACAACCTTCGATAGATTATAAATATAGTTCATATGTCAACGACATGAACCTATATCGTTTGTTTTTCAGAGCCATTACATAAGCTTATAATACTTTTTGTAAAATAATCCATAGATCTCATGAGTAAAGCGTAGTGTAACTTAGAGATATACATATACATGGTACTGTTTCCCTCATCAGAAATTTTTTTTATCATTACACAGGAATTTTCATTTAATGACCCATTCAGTGGAAAACATCCACTGGCCTACCTGAGTTAATTACGAAAGTTGTCCCTACGGCGGTGGATTAAATATTCCGTTTTCGTAATCACCGTTTCTGTTGTAACGTCAAATATTAACCTTCCATCTTGGAATGTTTTATTCGATGCTGATCTGAGAATTGTTAAAACGGATATAATGTTAAATAATATGGAGTAGTGTGTTGCTGTGGTTTGTGGAGTAGTGTGTTGCTGAGGTCCGTGGTGTAGTGTGTTGCTGCGGTCTGTGGTGTAGTGTGTTGCTGTAGTCTGTGGTACAGTGTGTTGATGTGGTTTGTGTTGAAGTGTGTTGCTCTGGTTTATGGTGTGTGTTGCTGTTACCCGTGGTGTAGTGTGTTGCTGTGGTCTGTGGTAGTGTGTTGCTGTGGTAGTGTGTTGCTGTGGTTTGTGGTGTAGTGTGTTTCTGTGGTCTGCGGTGTAGTGTATTGCAGTGGTGTGTGTTGCTGTGGTCTGTGGTGACGTGTGTTGCAGTGGTGTGGGGTGTTGCAGTTGTGTGTGTTGCTTTGGATTGTGGTGTAGTGTGTTGCTGTGGTCTGTAATGTAGTGAGTTTCTGTGGTCAGTGTTGTAGTTTGTTTCAGTAGTGTATGTTATTGTGATCTGTGATGAATTTTGCTGCTGTGGTGTAGTGGTTTGCTGTGGATTGTAGTGGAGTGAGTTTCTGTGGTATGTGGTGTATTGTGTTGCTGTGGTCAGTGGTGTAGTGTGTTGCTGTGGTCTGTGGTGTAGTGTGTTGCAGTTGTATGTGTTGGTGTGGTCTGTGGTGTAGTGCGTTGCTGTAGTCTGTGGTGTAGTGTGTTGCAGTGGTGTGTGTTGCTGTGGTCTGTGGTGTAACGTGTTGCTGTGGTTTGTTTTGCAGAGTGTAGCTGGGGTTTGTAGCGTAGTGTGTTGCTGTAGTCTGTGGTGTAGTGCATTGCAGTGTTGTGTGTTGCTGTGGTGTGTGGTGTAGTGTGTTGCTGCGGTGTGTGGTGTAGTGTGTTGCTGTGGTGTGTGGTGTAGTATGTTGCTGTGGTGTGTGGTGTAGTGTGTTGTTGTGGTGTGTGGTGTAGTGTTTTGGCTAGTGGTGTTTGTGGTGTAGTGTGTTGGCTGTGGTTGTTGTGGTGTAGTGTGTTGCTGTGGTCGTGTGTGTGTAGCTGTGGTGTGCGTGTGTTGTGCTGTGTGGGGTGTAGTGTGTTGCTGTGTTGTGGTGAGTGTTTGTGTGGTGTGAGTGTTTGCTGTGGTGTGTGTGTGTTGTGTGTTGTAGTGTGTGCGTGGTGTGTGTAGTGGTGCGTGTTGTGGTGTGGCCTGTTTGTGGTGTGAATTGTGGTCGTTGTGTGCTGTGGTGAGTTGTTTTGGTGTGTGTGTAGTGTGTTGCTGTGGTCTGTTGTGTAGTGCGTGGTGTGCTGTGGTCTGTGGTGAGTGTGTGCTTGGTCGTGGTTAGTTGCTTGTCTGTGGTGTAGTGTGCTTGCTTTCTTGAGTGTTCTGTGGTGTAGTGTGATATTGTGGTCTGTGATGTATTGTGCTGCTCTGGTGTAGTGTTTTGATGTGGTTTGTGGAGTAGTGTGTTGCTGTGGTCTGTTGTGTAGTGTGTTGCTGTGGTATAGTGTGTTGCTGTGGTCTGTGGTGTAGTGTGTTGCTGTGGTCTGTGGTGTAGTATGTTGCTATCGTCTGTGGTGTAGTGTGTTGCTGTGGTCTGTGGTGCAGTGTGTTGCTGTGGTCTGTGGTGTAATGTGTTGCAGTGATATGTGGTGTAGTGCGTTGCTGTAGTCTGTGGTGTAGTGTTGCATTGGTGTGTGTTGCTGTGGTCTGTGGTGTAGTGTGTTGCTGTGGTTTGTGGAGTAGTTTGTTGCTGTGGTTTGTGGAGTAGTGTGTTGCTGTGGTCTATGGTGTAGTGTGTTGATGTGGTTTAGTGTGTTGCTGTTGTGTAGTGTGTTGCTGTGGTCTGTGGTGTAGTGTGTTGCTTTGGTCTGTGGTGTAGTATGTTGCTGTGGTCTGTGGTGTAGTGTGTTGCTGTGGTTTGTGATGTAGTGTGTTACTGTTGTGTTTGGTGTAGTTGTGTTGCTTTGATTTGTGGTGTAGTCAGTTGATGTGGTCTACGGTGTAATGTGTTGCTGTGTTCTGTGGTGTAGCGTATTGCAGTGGTATGCGTTCTGTGGTGTGTGGTGTAGTGTGTTCCTCTAGTCTGTGCTGTAGTGTGTTGCTGTGGTCTGTGGTGTAGTCAGTTGATGTGGTCTACGGTGTAATGTGTTGCTGTGTTCTGTGGTGTAGCGTATTGCAGTGGTATGCGTTCTGTGGTGTGTGGTGTAGTGTGTTGCAGTTATGTGTGTTGCTTTAGTCTGTGGTGTAGTGTGTTGCTGTGTTCTGTGGTGTAGTGTGTTGCTGTGTTCTGTGGTGTAGTGTGTTGCTGTGTTCTGTGGTGTAGTGTGTTGCTTTGGTCTGTGGTGTAGTGTGTTCCTCTAGTCTGTGCTGTAGTGTGTTGCTGTGGTCTGTGGTGTAGTCCGTTCCTGTTTTCTACGGTGTAATGTTTTGCTGTGTTCTGTGGTGTAGTGTGTTGATGAGGTCTGTGGTGTAGTGTGTTGCTGTGATCTGTGGTGTAATGTGTTGCAGTGGTATGTGTTGCTGTGGTCTGTGGTGTAGTGTGTTGCTGTGGTCTGTGGTGTAATGTGTTGCAGTGGTATGTGTTGCTGTGGTCTGTGGTGTAGTGTGTTGCTGTGGTCTGTGGTGTAGTGCGTTGCTGTAGTCTGTGGAGTAGTGTTGCAGTGGTGTGTATTGCTGTGGTCTGTGGTGTAGTGTTGCTGTAGTTTGTGGAGTAGTGCGTTGCAGTGGTCTGTGGTGTAGTGTGTTGCTGTGGTCTGTGGTGTAGTGTGTTTCTGTGGTCTGTGGTGTAGTGTGTTGCTGTGGTCTGTGGGGTAGTATGTTGATGTGGTCTGTGGTGTAGTGTGTTGTTGTATTCTGCTTTACAGTGTGTTGCTGTGGTCTGTGTTGTAGTGTGTTACTCTGGTTTGTAGAGTGTGTTGCTATTGTCTGTGGTGTAGAGTGTTGCTGTGGTCCGTGGTGTAGTGTGTTCCTCTAGTCTGTGCTGTAGTGTGTTGCTGTGGTCTGTGTTGTAATCCGTTCCTGTGGTCTACGGTGTAATGTTTTGCTGTGTTCTGTGGTGTAGTGTGTTCCTGAGGTCTGTGGTGTAGTGTGTTGCTGTGGTTTATGGAGTAGTGTGTTGCTGTAGTTGTTTTCAGTGTGTTGCTGTGGTCTGTTTGTAGTGTTGTGTTGGGTTCTGTAGGTTTGTGTGTTGTGTGTTTGGTGTGTTGCTGTTGGTTGTAGTGTGTGTATGGTTGCTGTGTCTGTGGTGTAGTTGTTGCGTGAGTTTGTGTGTGTAGTTGTTTCTGTGGTCTGTCGTGAGTGTGTTGCTGTGGTCTGTGGTGTAGTATGTGGTGATGTGCTTGGTGGTGTAGTGTGTTGCTTGTGGTCTGTGGTGTAGTGTATGTCTGTTGAGTCTGATGTGTTGTTTAGTCTGTGTATGCTGTTGCTGTGTTTGTGGTGTAGGTGTTTGCTGTGGTTGTGGTGTAGTGTGTTGCTGTGTCAGTGGTGTAGTGTGTTGCTGTGGTCTGTGGTGTAGTGTGTTCAGTGTGTATGTGTTGCTGTGGTCTGTGGTGTAGTGTTGTCTGGTGTATGTTTTGTGTGTTCGTGGTGTAGTGTGTTGTGGGTCTGTGTGTAGTGTTGCTGTGTTGTGGTGTGTGTTGTGGTATGTGTTGCTGTGGTCTGTGGTGTAGTGTTGCTGTTGTGGTGTGTGTGTGTAGTTGCGGGTGTGGTGTATTGTTGCGTGGTTGTGGTGTGTGTTGCTGTGTCTGTGGTAGTTTGTGGGTGTGGTTGTGTGGTGTGTATATTTGCGTGGTGTGTTGCTGTGTGTTTTGTGTGGATGTTTTTGCTGT